>BMAO01026370.1:0-48091 GCA_019973975.1 Trichonephila clavata | reverse complement strand
AGTAATTATTCACACTTTTTTGAAAATTAAATATCTATTCATTTATATATCTTACCCATCAAAAATAAACCTGCAAGGAAAACAAGAAAAAAAGGTGTTGTCCAGGAAAATGCATTATATTTTCAACTATGAAAAATAATTTTATATTAAAACGAATAAATTTTTAACGCATTTTGTAGTTTTAAGCCTACGAGTAATTTTAAGCGTACATTATTTTATGACCAGTAATTTTAAGTTTACACCATCACATGCTTCCTGATATTTAATTGCTGAAAGAATCTGATAGTTTTATCTGAGTTTTTTTGTTTGTAAAAATTATTACCATTTCACTGCTCTAGGTGAGTTAGGCACCTGGTAATACCAGTACAAGGTTATTTAACACTGTAAAATGTGCTAAAATAGAGTATAATTTGAAAAACTTCCTGAAATATTTTAAAAATAGGGAGAAAAAAATCGAGTTACAAAAAAAAAGTTCGTTATATAGACAATACACTTCGCTATATTTGGAAGTTATTTTCAAAGAAAATAGTAAAACCCTCTTGGTTCCAGGAAAAAGTTCGCAAAATAGAAAAATTTGCATAATTGAGATTCGTTATATGGAGGTTCGACTGTATTATTGACAAAGTTTTGTTATGGATGGAATATCAAAAACGAAACATTATTTTATCTTACGATATCAAATATCATTAAGAAACAAATTCAGATTTTTAAGGAGGAATTAAATTTGTTCTGATACCTTTCATTATACGTAATTTAATACATTCTGCCCGTTCCTCAGTTATGAAGAAGTTTATAATTTAGTATAGCTCTAGGGTCATCATTCAACATAGTGTTGGATCAAATAATTGAAGCTCTTAAGCAGAGAATATTACACTCCTTTACTTGCCTTGATAACCAAGCCCGTTTGACAAGATTAAATGCATTTACCTCCACAAATGTCCATTATGAATACTCAGTTAAACTGTCACCACACCGGGTACTACTCACTAAGATTCCCAAAACTTGAGAAGCATGTATCCCCTTAATTAGACAGCATCAAAACCAGTGGGAGTTACGGAGAGAAATATACCAGATGGAAGATCAGTTTGTTGATAATAGTAGAGAAATTTGAAATATTCCATTGACTGGTTAAATATTTATACGATCTTTTACTCTTCAGTATATAGATCCAAATTTATATTTACAAGCAACTGAAAAAGGAATTTATGTTATATTCAAGGTATCGACTACACTAAAATTGTGATTTTTGCCAAAAATTGACAATTTTTTAGTGGTTTGATTTTGTAGGCTATTTATTAAATTTACAAAAATACCAAGTACATCATTTTCCATTCACTAGAACAAAAATTACACGTATTTTAGTAAAAGTAGATGCCATTACTTTACGTAAAATGTCATATTTTAAAATGCGTTTTACTCGAAATGAGTTTTTTTTTGAAAATGTTCAAAGGGACAGCGATTGCTCAAAAATAATTAACTTAAATTTTTTGTACAGTTTCTGTATAATAGCAGAAGTGATCTTCAGATTTATGAATCACGGTTTTAGTACAAAATTTACTGTCCCTTATGGAATATAATCACAGTTTTTTAAGCAATTTCATATAATAACTGAGATAAGTACTTTAGTTTTTGTAAAAATTAAAATATATCTCTTCGTTAAGGTCATTTCAAAAATGAACAGCAAAGCAACACATCAAAATTGTAAAATTGAAAATTTGTTCATAAACTTTTTGTGCAGAATAGACCACGTTTATTTAATTCATGTTAAATTTTTACCAATTTTTTTCCCTTTTAGTCATAAATATTTCTGTTTCTCTTTTTAATTTTAGCATATTTTTCTTAAAATATACTAAATAAATCTAAATCCCACAAAAAAATCTCCATATCTTTATTAAAAAAATGCTGTCGCAAGTAGTCGGATACCTTAAAAATAAATGAAATGGAATTAAAAAATATATAAAAGTTTATATTAATGAATGGCTTAAAGATACTGACGGGAATTTCCGTAATTTTTCTTAGTAAATTTGAAAATAAAGTTTTTTTTTAGTTTAATTATGATTTATAAGTTTTTTTTCGGTTTCTGTTTGTATAACAGCAATGTTATGTTTTTTTCTTCAAACAATATGGATGGCTTATGCCAACGTATTTTATAAAATTATTATATATTAATATATGTTAAATTTTTTTGAATCCAGTAATCTTAACACAATATTAATGCAACACAAGAGCAAATATTAAAGGCTGAAACAATTTATCAATTTATATGATGTATGTTAGTAATATTTCAAAACTATACCTTAATTTTTTCGAATGTGTTAAAACAAACAAATTATATTTATAGCAAGTACTAAATGGAAACTTTAACAAGAAATGGATTAATCATCAGTTACATTAGTAAAAATATTCATGGAACTTTTTTTATTTGAAAAGAGAATAAATGAATTCTTAAATATGCTTCATAATAATAAATTGAAACGTTAGAGAGGAAAGCGAGAGTATACTACGAAATGTGGTCGGAAACAAAGTACCATTTCGTTCTACAGCAACCGTAGTGGTAGTTTTGCAGTTCAACACTTGCGCATACATATTCTTAGTTGATTATCAGTCCATTGACACCATTACATCTGGATTGTGTTGCTTTTAGTCTTTACATTGATTGTGTTGCTTTTAGTCTTTAATCTGGATTGTGTTGCTTTTAGTCTTTACATCTGGATTGTGTTGCTTTTAGTCTTTACATCTGGATTGTGTAGTAGTGAGTGTTCAAAATGTTAAGAAGATTGCCCATCCCGCGACCGTAAGTGCGTTCTGTAATCTGATTTTTGAACGTAAACAAATTTTAAGTCAAATAAAATTCATCATCAATATGCAGAGATTTATGCTGAAAATGTAGTAAAAGGATGGAAAGGTGAGGAAATGGAGATTCGACAAATTAATGATGGGTGCACAAATATTCCTGACGAAGCACAGAGTGAGCGGATTTCTGTTGTTAGTGATGCTTTGGGGTTGAAAATGGATTGAGAAAATTCTTGAAAACAGACGGTTCACAAAAAGATTGCTCTATGATGAGTTTCCACATTTTTCGAAAACTGTTTGCTGAGGGCTTCGTTTTGGAAACAAGGTACAGCAGTACTTTTCAAACTTTTAATATTTTATAACTCAATTTTCAACGAGCCTCCTTCTGTACAATAACAATATATGCATATATTAATAATGTACTTGGCACCTAAGCGCTTTAAATGTAAACCATAAAATTATCAAAATACGTATTATATTTTGAATATAATTTTGCGTGTGAGTGAGTGAATATTAAAGTCCCACTGTTCAGCTACACGAGGGCTTTTAGGGACGGTTAGGGTAATTTTGAACCATGGTCGAGTGACGCGGACGACACCTGAGCTCGCACTCTATCTCCTAACTACCACGCGACATCAACGGGAGGACGTTTGAGCTCTCGACAGATTTTACGTGCATCGCACCCCTACACGGCGAGTCTTCAGTGAACTAGGATTGAACTCATAACACGCTAGCCACGAACCAATGCCTAGACCACTTGGCTACCGCGGCCACATTTTGCATGTGAAAAGCCCATGGAAGTCACTAGTAATTATTAAACTTTTGTTCTTAACTTCGTATTGATAAATTAATAGTTTAATACAATAGTACAATAGTACTGATAATTTTATAAGTGTACTAGTCGTTACCCATCCGCTTTGCTGGGTATTTCATGATGTTTTATAAATATATTGTTTGTAACATATATAAGTTATTGATATCTAAGTCCTATCATGAAGAATTCGATTGTATTGAAAAATATAATTATACCTGTAACACTCGCCTCTTGATAAATAAAAAAAGACTATAACTGCTAATTTGGCATTTTATAATTATCTCTAAAATTGAAATATATAATGATGTCTGCCTTTTCATAACTCTATAACCAAGTGGATTTCCGCAAAACCAATTTTTTGTGGTGGATTTCTACTCCGTAAAATAAACTTGCAAGTCAAATTTCAAAGTCTAAATCTAATAGAGCAAAACGAAATTTTTACTATCAATACCTCCCGAAATCCCGTTCAGAGTCGTTATCCAAAATAAACCATTCTTAGCGGATTTCAATTCAACAAAAGAAAAACCCGAACTAAATTCTATTATTATAGTCCTTGTAGTTCGAAAAAGGGATTTTTTTTCTCAATACGCCCCAGTAACGCCCTGCTCCCCCAGGAGTTGATTTCCGTAAAAAACCATTCTTAGTGGATTCCTATTCAAGCAAAAGGAACATGCTTGACAAATTTTTTAAACTGTGTGGGTTTAACAACTCAAAAACAGGAATTTTTTTTCTATAACTCCCGTTGACCACTCGCAACCCTCTTTATGAATCGTTTTTTGTTTTACTTTTGTTAGAGGAGCATGCATACCAATTTTCAAATAGGTAGATCTAATAGTTTAAAAACGGAAATATTTATCTATACGCCCCTTAATTCCCGGAAATGAAACTGGGGTTGGTTTTTCACGAAATCCATTTGTAGCGGTTCTCTACTCTACGAAAGGAATCGGTTTACCAAATTTCAAGACTGTACGTCTAATAGTTTAAAAAATGGGAATAACTATCTATAACCCCCTTGCGACCCGCAACACCACTTGGAGGTCTATTTCCCAAAACCCATTTTGGGAACTGTACTCTATGAAAGAAATCTGCTTACCAAATTTGAAGACTGTGAGTGTAATATATTAAAAATGGGA
Source organism: Trichonephila clavata (assembly GCA_019973975.1). Classification (NCBI taxonomy): domain Eukaryota; kingdom Metazoa; phylum Arthropoda; class Arachnida; order Araneae; family Nephilidae; genus Trichonephila; species Trichonephila clavata. The sequence continues at coordinate 43,351 of BMAO01026370.1, read as the reverse complement.
AAAAATATCTATAACGCCCTTGAGCTCCCGCAATGCACTAAGGTTCAATTTTCACAAAACCCGTTTTGTAGCGGATATTTACGCCATGAAAGAAACATGCCTACCAATTTTCAAGCAGGTAGGTCAAGTAGTTTAAAACGATGATTTTTTTTTTATCTATTACGACCCTTAATTCCCCGCAACGCCACTTGGGGGTTACTTTCCCCAAACCCATCTTGTAGCTTATTCTTGAAAAGAATCTATTTATCAAATTTAAAGAATGTGCGCCTAATAGTTTAAAAATGGAAATAATTATCTATAACGCCCCTTAAGACTCCGCAACGCTACTTGGGGGTCGATTTCCACCAAAATCATTTTGTAGCGGATATCTACTCTATGAAAAGAATTTGCTTACCCAATTTCAAGATTGTATGTCGAGTAGTTTAAAAATGGAAACATTTTTTATAACGCCCATAGTCCCTGTCACTCCCATTTGTGGTTCGAATTTCGCAAAATCCGTTCTTAGCGGATCTCTACTTAATGAAAGGAACATGTCTACCGAATTTCAAGTCTGTAGGTTGAATAGTTCCGGAGAGATCGTGATGAGTCAGTCAGTCAGTCAGTGAGTGAGTGTTGAGTCGCTTTTCTCCATTATGTATATATATATAGATTATATCAGTGTAAATGTTCAGAATATATTTTGTGTGTTTTGCTTCTTTTTTTGTAAATTAATAGTCCTTTTAAATTATATCTTTTATTTTCGACTTTCGTTCAGCTGGGGTTTCCCTATATAAAAAACTTCTGAACAATGGTGGTAACTATGTAGAAAAAAAGTTTTCGACATGCTCTTTCATGCAAAAATAAATTTTGTTTTGAAAAAAGATTTTTTATACGTTTTTTCCAAAAGGTACTTAGTAGTTGAAGATGAATTATGTAAAAAATATTTAAAAAAATTAACAAGCTTAAATTAGTAAAAATTTAGTATGGATGTTTCCTTTAATTTCGATTTATCTTAATGTTTCAGTTTTTGTAAAAATATCTACTTCTCTTTGCCCTTCGAAAATGTCTTCTTCGTCTTCCAAATTTCTTCTTAATATACGGTTATTAAAAATTTGAAGTTCTGGAAGTATTCGTTGTATAAGAGAATATCCTTTTAATCAATTTAAACGAATTAAAAAGAAAGGATTCAAAACACATATAAAAAAATGTTTAATCTTGGATATGAGATGCAGCATTAAAACGAAAGCTTAAGTTTCTGTAACAAATATTCCTTTTATTCTTTTTAAAATACCTGCATCCCGAAATTTTGATTTAAAAACAATTTGTGTCTTCATTTTAATTTATATACACGCGCTTACTCAAAAACTCCATTTTTCTATCTCATATACATTATAAAACGTTTTAAGTGAAATAGTAAAATATTTTCTTGCATTTTAATAATAATTTATTTCAGAAGTTTGCAATTCAAAAACAGTAGATTAATTTCAGACAAAGAGAAAAAACTTTAAGTATATTTTAAAGTTGTTGAACAAGTGATCAAGTTTAATCAATGCTATATACAGTGGACCCCAAAAGTGTTCGTACACTTGCAACTTTCAATAAAATTTAATGTTTTCGACTAATAAAAATTAATATACTGTAATTGTAATTTTTTTATGATATTGTCAACTTGTTCTTAATAGAATGACATAATATTTTTTTAAAAATGATATAACTGTTTTTTTTTAACATTAATAATCAAAAAGCTATTGAAAAATTACGCCACAAAAGTCTTCGTACACCAAACAAAATCTCAACTTAGCTTTAAATATTGTATTTTTTTTTCTTACTTTAGCACTTAGTAGGATATCTTTTAGTGTTCAAAATAACTTTTAAATGTTTTGGTGTAGATTTAATCAGTTTTTTGTAATTTCTGCATCTGTTTTTCTACATGCTCCTGTTATAATTGTTTTTACTTCCCATTATGTCATATTTCTTTTTTTAAAATCAATTTCTCACCAAATATGTTCTACTGGGCTAAATAAACTGATTGGGGAGGTTTTTTTTCAGAATTTTGGACAGTTATAGAGACAACAGCGGCGTACATTTAGATCAGAGTTCTTGGCGTCATTATCCTGTTAAAAAATGAAGTAGTCTCCTATATCCAAATTTTCGCCGGATAATATAAAATATTTAAATAGAGCTGATGATTCACAATACCATCAAAAAATACCACATTACCTAATTTTGAAGCCGATTTACACCTCCACGCAAGAACACTTCCATTTCAATGGTTCATTAATCCAACTCGATTCTTGGGATTAAGTTTCCGAAAATTCAAAATTGACAGCTAAATTGATTGGGATGACGGAAAATTAAACCTTTTTGGTTCTGATGGCATATAATAGTTTGTAAATGAAAAAATGAGGAATTTAATCCCATGAATTTATGTGGAACAAGAACTACTCCACCTCTATGCTGAAGCATGGAGATGGAGAAGTTCTTGCATGGATTCGTAATTTGGTATTTTTTGATGGTATTGTGAATCATCAGCAGCTCTATTTAAATATTTTAAAGTGAAATTTTAAATTATCCGGCGAAAATTTGGATATAGGAGACCACTTCATTTTTAACAAGATAATGACGTCAAGCGCCCAGCTCTCAATGTACGCCGCTGGTGTCTCTATAACTGTCCAAAATTCTAAAAAACCTCCTCAATCAGTTTATTTAGCCCAGTAGAACATATTTGGTGAGAATTTGATTTAAAAAAAAGCAAATATGACATAATGGGAAGTAAAAACAATAATAACAGGAGCATGGAGGAAAACCGATGCAGAAATTACAAAAAACTGATCAAATCTACACCAAAACATTTAAAAGTTATTGTGAACACTAAAAGATATCCTACTAAGTACTAAAGTAAGAAAGAAATACAATATTTAAAGCTAAGTTGAGATTTTTGTTAGGTGTACGAAGACTTTTGTGGCGTAATTTTTCAATAGCTTTTTGATTATTAATTTTTAAAAATAATAGTTATATCATTTTTAAAAAAATATTATGTCATTCTATTAAGAACAAGTTGACAATATCATAAAAAATTCCAATTCCAATATATTAATTTTTATTAGTCGAAAACATTAAATTTTATTGAAAATTGCAAGTGTACGAACACTTTGGGGGTCCACTGTTATTACCTTTGAAGAAACATTCGTTTTTGTATTTGATTTCTATTTATTAGATTATATGTCCAATTATTAATTTATTTTTTGATGGAAAAATGCACAATAACATTTTTACATACACACATTTTCCTGAGATTCTTCAACCAAATAGAGTACTAAACTAAGTATTACCATAAAAGGGATATATTTTAAACATCTCAATGCAACTCAATTAAAAAAATTTTTTTTGAAAAAAAAAAAACGCTTTGCTAGACTGACAATTAAAAATATTATTAAACAATATTTTGAACTAATACGAGTATATTGTAGAAATCCTATATGTGATTACGGATTGTATTAATAAAAAAACAAGTAAAATATAAGTAAGAAAATATTACATCAATTATTGATAGAAGTGTGAGAAATGTTGAAAACATGGAATAGCTACTAAAGATAAATCTCGAAATTTTTGATGGTATTAACTAAATTATTCACAATTATAATTCTGTTAATATGGATCTATTATATATATGTAAACTTTTGAGTGACAAGTCTGTCCGAGTAAAATATCTCCATAGAATAAAGTCAATTACTTAGAAATTATTTTGAGCTAAGGCTGCTGAATTGATTTCTGAACAGAAGCGATAATTAAGTGGAAGTATCTGTACTTCATTAACCAAACACTGCAAAAATTTAATTCTACAACTTGTAACTCTATTTTATAGAATATCATAAATCCACAAACTGGAGAATAAAATATACTTTTTCAAAGGAGCTATGGACAAGTGATATCATCTTGTTTCAGTTTCTTTTCTCTTCGTTGTGAGTAAAACGGTAAAAATCTGATATCGAATTCCATTTTCCTAAAATATATCTCCTGGAGCATAATTCTCATTTTCGTATCTGATTATTGAATATTGTTTTCTCGTTCGAAGGCCTTCAACTTCCCTTTGCTAATACAGATATTCTTGTCTGTATAGGGGAAATGGATTGAAAAGCGTATATTGAACAGGTTAGTTTTCTATATAGATATGGCCACAGAAACAGAAGGAATGGATCAAACAAATTATGATTTAAAGTCTGTTTTCCATTCAACTAGTAATACGATAACCATCATATCATTAATCGTACTTATAATACGTATCTTGAAATTTGTCGCGTACTGCTAAAGCACTAAATCATTATTAAATTTAACTTTTTTCTTAATAGATATGTAACGCAGGCATACTCAGGCGCATTATTTGACGATTACTCTCCAGGATGTGCTACAAATGATTTTTCTGGTGTTATTTCACAAAATTTGGTGAAAAAATTGATTTTTCAAATTTTATTGGAAAATGAACTATGTCTCCTCCTGCATCTAATGCAATTTTAATTTTTGAGTAAACTAAATTATAAGTATTTTTGCCATCTAATGTATGTAGCTAGTATGTATTATTTAAAGGTAAAAGTGTTTACTTTAAACTGCAAATATTCAAACGTGTAAATTACATCACAAAGGGGACATTTTTGAAAATTCAACTCGTTTTATAAATTTGAAATTTCTTACGCATATTAACACTATGTAAATAAATATTTTAGTGAGAGATTTAGACAAGGAAGTTATGCATTTAAAACTATGAATTAAAAAGTACATGAATTTTCCTCATTTCAAAGCTTTTTTCAGGTCTCAATACCCTTAAGAATATTTTAAAAACTTTTATTAGAAATTTTAAAAAAGCTCTCATTAAAATAATGATAACTAAGCCGCGTGGCTTGGCGTTTCATGGCTTTTTCAAATGTATAATTTTTTCCCTTGGAAACTTTGCTTTCCCCGCTCGGAGTCAGCATTTCCTGGTGAATGAGTAACTTCTATAATAATGTCATTAAATTTCCGTTTTTCGAAATGTCTTCCACCTTCTCTTTCACGTACTTTTCCCGAGTGTAACACTGTTTCCCCCTAATTTTCTCTAGGGATAAGATTTTCAAATTTCTATTTTCGATTAAGGGTTTACAAAAAAAAAACAATACTGCTTTAGATAATAAAATATTTATTTAAAGCAAAAATAAAACGCTTCTGATATAATATATTACAAGAAAAACAAAATATATTAATTATTTTTTACAATAATTACCTTCTTATAATCTAAAATAATGTAAAATGGATTTCTCTCTCTCTTTTAAATGTTCATTTATCAATTAATTGTTGCATAACGTTATCTTAAAAACGTCTCTGAAAATTAATATTGTTTTATCCACAAAAACAATGTACGATTTTTATTGAACAATTAATTTAGTTTATTATTATATAATTAATTTAGTAATTAGCAATACAAATCAATACTACTTAGCTTTAAATTAATATATTAATTTAAATCCATTATCGTTAAATAAGGAATAAAAACATTCTTATTGTTAGCTATTGAGTCGATTGCTTTTTTCTGAAAGTTTGAGTTTTATAAACAACTGTATGTTATGAACAGCATAAAATAAATAATCGAAAAAAGTCCATAAGGTGGAATACAAATTTTTTAAAAAATATCTATAAATTTTAGGCTTATTTTTATATTTCTTCTCAGAAAATAGGTAATAAAGGCTGACAGAGCAAAGTATAAACAATTTTATTGCAGAAGTTCATTTCTGTGCGTGATTACAACAATTAGATAAGCACAATAATTATATTGCACAACAATTATATAAAAAAAAAGACAATTATTTGCACAACAATTATATAGCAACAATTAGATTAGATAATTTGATTTGCCACAATTAAACAATTAGATTAGACAATTTGTCGTGTGAATTATACCCTCCCCTAACATTATCATCTCCCCGTCTACCGTTAAATGTTTCTGGACGTGTAGGCGGATTAGAGAAATCAAGAGACATAGTTGCAAATCACTATATTTATTGATGCTTATTAATAAATATTAACACAGTGGAGTATGAGAAGGAATTACTACTAGCGGAACTACGGAATCGCGACTGAATCCACGAAAGATCAAACACGTACAACTACAGCTAATACATGTACACGTATTCACAAATTTCTAAATCACTAACCTTATCCTTGTAACATCGGTGGTTCCGTCGTGGTGATGAATTTCTTACTGGCTGGATCGGATAATGGAAACGGATCCACCCTCGGTAATATGGAATCTTTTTCAATTTCTTCTACTGCTCTCCGGCGTAGCTCGTCACGTAACTCCTAACTAATACTGTCAACCACAGCGTGTTGATCTACCGATGCTTCAATTCATTTGACTTCAAAATTCTAACTCTTCACTTTACTACCTTTTTTTTAACTCTCGCTAAACCCGAACTTATATAGTATATCTCATTCACATAAATCACTCTTTGGTTCCCGGTGGAGATTGGTTGAAATAAATAAACTTTAAAGAAACATTGAGGAGGTTAGTGGAAACCGTACAGATCCGTCACAAATTTGATTTGCACAACAATAGGTGTTCTCTGCACCGTAAACGGTGTAAAGGGAAAATCAACCATGCACATTTTCAAGTTTTTAATTAATATCTTTTTAACTAATTGTCAAAATGAATTTCATGGATCATTTCCCTTTTTTGGTAACTTTTTTTGGGTTTCTCGGTTCAGCGGTTCGTGAACAGATAGCCTCACACAGACAGATAGATTTGTTTGCTTACTACTGATTTCCAGAGAGTGGAATAGCAGCATGAAGTAGGGTTACACGGGCTTTTTCCGAATATATAATTTTATCTCCGTGGAAATTTTCCCTTTCCCTCTCGACGCTAGCAGTGGTTGCGCGATGTGAATGATTTCTATATTTATGTCATTAAAGTTCCCTTTTTCGAAAATTCTTCCTCTTCTTCTCTTTGTCTAGCTGGTTTCTGTTCTCTTTGTTCAGCCCGATATTCTTCGAGTATAATTCCCCCCCCCCTCAGGGATAAATTTTTTTTTCAAATTTCTATTTTTGATTAATAATTTACAAAACTAATCTAGTTTTATTATTAAGAAGACAGAAAACGTACAAATTTATTATTAACTAATTGATATAAATATGAATAATACTACTGTAGTTTTTTTTTATAAAATATGTCAATCTTTATCCCCTTTCATTAATTAATGAATCGAAAAATTCTTACAATTAGCTATTGAAACTATTGCTTATTTCTGGATGCTTGTTTTTAAATTCATAGGTAAACAAACGTATCTGTTAACATGAGGCTATCTTCTCACGATCCGGTGAACGCAGAAACGCGCCGAAGGTACCGAAAGATGGGAAATGATTCGAGGAGTCTATTTTGACCATTTATATAAATTTCAAAATTACACTTATTTAAAAATATATAATTAAAAACGCTAAAAAGCATGATTCTGCATTTTTTTTAACAATGCAGACCCGATTCGGCCATTTTGGTTGAAAACCGGTTTTCTTGGCCAACTTACGTCATTTTTTAATATTAACTATGATACAATGCAGACAAATCAGGCTTTTTAACGTTTTAATTAATTGTTTTTAATTAATGTCTTTTCAACTAATTGCAATGTTGAAATTTAAATGGTCCAATTGGATTTTTCAGATCATTTCCCGTCTTTGGTTACCTTCGGCGCGTTTCTGCATTCGGTGGTTCTTGAAGGATATCCTCACATACGTAAATAGATAGATAACTTTGCTTACCTTCGGATTTTAATAATGCAGATCAGGGCTGTCAAAGTCACGGCCCACAACAAACATTTTTTCGGCCCGGCCAATATATCGGCTCACTATAATATATAATAAAATTTTTAAAAAATTCTCCCGAATTAGGAAAGATAGTAGCAGGGAAGAGATGTCAAGTGGTAGGACGTAAACATTAAGTTTTTCATGTTCTTTTATATATGTTTATCATATATAAAATGTGTATATGTATTCTCGAATGTATTCTACGAATATTGATTTTTTTACAGCCCATCTAAGCCTTGTTTGTTTGGCCCAAGTTAGCCTTTGAGTTGGACTCTCTTGATGTAAATAATACAATAAATATAAAAAAAAAAGGTTGACTGTGCGACTATAGTGAATTTTTTATAAAAACATTTCTTAAATTAATTCACTTTTAACATTATGGAGTTAGGGAAAAGACTGCGTGTAGTGACTCCTTAAAAGTATTTGATTTCATTATATGTAACCACGTAATACTCATACGGTTGAGTCACAGGACTGTAAATTAATAATAATAGTACTGTAATTCTAGTTTGAAATTAAAACTGTACAGCCTGGTAAATTTGAATTACATGCATATATATATTAAAGCCCGATTCAATACCTATTAATTTATCTCATTAGAGAGTATATAACAATAGATTTTTACTGTGGCAATAGGAACTCCGCTTATCAATGGTGTAACATAAGTTCTTCATCAATATTTGAGTCGAGATTAAACGTATGTATATACCCATAACTGCGCAATGCATTAACTTAATAATAAGCCTCAATGCACCCGCTATGACTTACTCATAAGACTTGCGAGCTCTATCTCTAACTCATGGTAATTGGATGGGCATTCTACTCAGTCAATGAGAGGTGGGCCTCTAGAGAACTTGGAGATGATTGAGCTTTAGTTGAGGTGGTCACGAAACAATAGGAGAGTTATTGCTTCGACTTCGGAGATATTAAAGATGGCTCTTCGCAAAGTTTAAGATATCATATTTTGATATGAATTTTGGGTAATTAGTGCTTCCTTTTATCCTAAAATTGAGTATATAATTTGAATCTGCATGTTTAATATTAATTGTGGTTACCTTTATTTTATAATAAAAGCTGTAATATTCGAAAGCAAGGACGTACCTTACATTATAATGGAGTTTCAATGTGAACTTAGCGAAATATCAGAGTTTCAGCCAAATTGTTATATTGGGCTCAATTCATGACGGTCGCATGATAAAGAAACACGTGTTCTCTATTTAATTCAAAACACAGATTAAACTATTTGTTCTCGTTGTTCTATTTGTAAAACTTAGATAAAGTTTCAAATTTCTTAATTGGGCAAAGATTTTAAATGTTATAAAAAAAATTACTCTAAAAAGAGTTTTCAAAATTTAAAAAAAACTTATTTTATAAGAATATTTTTAAATAAAATACATTTTGTATTCATACGTACATTTTAAGTTAAAGTTTCTGCAAAGAGAAGGAGTTGGCAACACAACGAAGCGCGTGAACCGATTGACTGGAAACACAAGATAGCTTTCATCATGTGACTATGATATCACATGAGTTTTTGAACTGATTGGCTAGAATCACGTGGTTATCATTATTATGTGTCTATGATGTCACATGAATTGAGCCCATTTTTGGGAATAGCTTTAATCATTACAAATCTATATTTTTAGGTACTGATAGTTGTGTTTGGAGATCTGTAGAAAATGGGAGAACCTTTTCTGGAACATTTTGTACCCATTTACTGCTGTTATTCTGCATTTTAAGAATCGCTTTTTTAAGAATAATTTGCATCGCTCTTGAGCAACTGGTTTGCTATTTAGCGTTAGGCCCATGATTTTTATAAAAGAAGAATTTTATAAAAGCAATTTTTATAAAAGAAGAATGTTTTGAAAATAGGAAATTATAAGTTAATCTTTGCATAAGTTATTTATTATATTTGAACTATTTTTTATTATAATTATAAGTTAATTATTGCATTTGAATTATTTTTTATTGCAATAATATTCTTAATACAATTTTATACGTGTATTGTAATCTAAATGACACTAAATAAGAAAAAAAAAGTTCTTTTCTACACTTTCACAAAATCAGTTCCGAACCTGTATAATCGGATATCTTAATCTAGTTTAAATTAATATAAAACTTCAAACTCTTTTTTTTGACAAGCACCGTATTTTCAGGAAGTTTTGGAATCTCAGAACACTATATATTATTAACTGATTTGTATACATGTGTTGCCTTTTACATAAAATTTTATTATACATTTCTCGCGTGGGATCGAAAGTTTTAATATTTTAGTTCTTTAAATGTTTTGTCATTAAAATTATATCAATATAAACAGATCACAAATAACTGAAAAGTAAATTTCAACGCATATGTAAGGAACATGTATCGGATAATCATGTTCACTAAAAAATAGTTCAAAATAATTTTAAAAATGTATTTTTCTAATTTTGACCAAAATATTAATCAAGTTCTATATTATTTCAAAATTTCTAGAAATAATATTAATTTATTCTGTTAATTTAAGAATTTAAATATTGCATTTATAGATTTTAGTAAAATGCATATTATGTGTGTTATCAGAATCTGCATTCATCCTGATTACGCAATGTAGTTTTAACCTTTTATAACAAAAGATGAGATTACATTAATACTATACTTGATGAACGAAAAGGTAATTTTTCTATTCTTCACGTCCAAAAAAATGTCGTTTGAACTGATGAAACATACATTATGTGGGAGATTTAACACCAAGTTTGAGGTCATACGTGCATATCTGTAGAGACTACTATACTAGATGGTGGTATCATGGCATATGGTGCCATTGTGTTCTATAGCAAGTCACTTGTGTTTCATTTTCATAGCACTATGACGTCTTAATGAAACATGTTTGATGTGCTGTGACTGGCACACAAATGTTTGATTACATTTTAAGTGTCAAACAACGTGTGCTGCAACATATACACAATACTTTCTTGATCAACATTCTCCTCAATATCTCTATCTAGATCGTGATTGGATGCTGCTTGCATACCCTACCAGAGTTGCGTTCAGAAGATAAACTGCAGCAAATGATTGACATAGTATGGAGAGTCAGGGACACGACATTGTCCCTACTTTCATTGACTCTGTACCTATAACTGCTGCTTTGTGTATGATTGTTAACAGTAATCCCACAACCTATTAAGCAGATGCTGTTTTGTAGCAATACAAATATGATTTCAAGATACTCGATGTGACTTTGCTTTGTTTGCTAAGTTTCTGACCTTTCTGATCATTCTTTTTTCCGAGTTGAATTTTTATTGCCATATAGTGCTTGTATCTGTAGTATAAGGGTCATCCTAATGAAAGCTGCATTTTTGTAATAAGTCACCCTTTGAACAGAAAGATGATTTCGCAAGCTCATATAGAGAGGACACAGAATGCTGGGAATGCATGCAATATCGCTAGATCCCACTAGATTCGTGTGTGATAGCGTGGGATCATGTTAAAAAACATCATTCGCATCATGGATACCTCCAAACGGTGTCAACGCATGGTCGTGCAATTTTAAACAGAGGAAAATTTAAATACTGGCAAAATCTATCATTGAATACAAAATGTGAATGACGCGGAGTGTATCAGTTGTAGACCGGTATCCCGATGGTATAGAGATTTTGGTAGTAAAAGAAGCAGTACTGATGGCAGGTCACGACTTGGTCAAGCGTATGTGTTTATCAACAAGGAAGCAGTTGCAAATATGGACCGTCTCGTAAGAATTAATCACGAATAACCACTACATAAATAGCTCATGATCTCATGTTTGTGGCTGTGGTATATCAAACATTGTTACAGAAATTCGGCTTGGAGGTTCTCGAACATTCCCCTTACAGTCCGAACTTCTCCCCGTGAGACTACCACATGTTCGGTCTACTCAAGAAACTTCTGAAGGTACGGTGAATTGCCGATGATAATGAGTTCTAAGCTGTTGATAAAAATTGGTTCCACAACCAACCCTGGATCTTCTTCACCAGGGTATCTTTCATTTCGTGGACCAATCGGACACTTGTTTTATCCTACAAGGTGACTTTCTCCAGCCTATCTGTTACGTCTAGATTACTTCTTTCCTTTGTATACTAATTTACATTAACATTATTAAATCATTTATCAAACGGGTTGCAGTGCTTTTTCATGTAGGTGCACTTATATGTAAAGGCTCATATATTATTACTAGATATTCTTTCCAAAATGCCAATTTTTCACTGTAAAAGTCTTCAAAGCAAGTATAAGCTAAAAAAATTACTTGAAAGCTATTGAAGAATAATTTTGATCCACGATCAAGTGACGGGATGTTCCTCTCATCAAAATTCCACACAATGCCAAAGAGAGGACTTTGAACCACAGCAGATTTAATGAGAATCAGTTCTTCTATACGTCGGGTCATCAGTGGCACTAGGGTTGAACTCATGACACGCAGACCATGATCAATAAGCTACCATAGGTACTAAAAAGGAGAGGAAAATAACGAAGTTCGATTCTTTTAAAGAATCGCATGTCTGATTCGCAGCAACCTCAAATGTTTTACTATTTATGTAATATGTATTCATACACAAACTCCTGATGAATATTTTCAATATTTTTACTAAAGAAATGTAGATTAAGTAATATTCGTTTGTCGTATAATCTCATTATCTTCAAGACGATAAATCAGTAAAAGTGAAAAAATTATAATTTTAAATTAAATTTAGAAATTGCACAGTAGTCTAATTATTGTAAATATTTACAATGCAAAATTGTTACTTCAAGGGGAAAGAAAGATGTTATTTAAATTTAAAAAAAATAATTCAATATATAAAAGTCCATGAAAAATATTCCATTTTTCAATTCCTACTATTAGCACCCTCTCTATATTTATCTTGTTCAATTTTTCAATCATTAATAAAATGCATTTTAAAGCACTCAATTGAGCTGAAATTTAAATACACGATTATTTTGGATGACAAAATAGTAATTTAATTATAATTAATAAAAATTAATTGATTCAAACTAATTATTCAAAGAATTACAAATACAGCCACGTTGGCATCATTTTTGGCGACTTAGCAACCATTTTGGCGACTTGTTTCAAACTTGAAAAGATTTTTTTCTGACATTTTAAAGCCCTTATTTGAGCTGAAATTTCTATACAGTATTGTTTTGGGTAAAATACGATACTTTAATAAAATAAATTAAAATTAATTGACTGAAATTTAAAAAAAAAGAATTACAAATACAGCCAAGTTGGCCTCATTTTTAGCGACTTGGGTCAAAACTTTAAAAGATTTTTTTCCCCTCAGTTTCAAAACATTCAGTTGAACTGAAATTTAATACACACGATTGTTTTGGAAGAATATACGATACTTGAATGATAATTAATAAATTTAATGGCCACTTAATGTTGTGATTCTGTCATACGTAGGCACATATTTATATTAATTGTAACTATTTAATAAAAAGTAATTAAAATAATTTTTTTTCGTTAATCTAAGTAGGAATTGATTTAAAATTTTTTTTATATTACTTGTTAAATTGAACCATGACTTTTAAGTTAATATTTTAATTGTAAAATTTGTTAGACGATACAAATTTTTTTTTCCAAATTTTAAGGTAAAATATCTGCAGTACATTTCAAAATATTCGATTTTAACATTCTACTTTTGAGCACCAGGGTAAAATATTTCTAAGCAATTGCCACTGTAAAAAATTCCTCGAGGCAGGTATCATCTGTGGAACAAGATTCCTTTTCCTGCTTTTTGTTTTTATCTTCACCACTTTCTTACGGTTTAGATTCTCTAAGAAAACAAGTAAAAAGAAATATTCTTTTGTGAAATTGAATCACGCCTTGAGGCGGGTGAAGCTTCATCATTATTCAAATCGAAATCTGTCCTTCAAGCCCGATTATTCAAATTCGAAAATAGGTTCTGGCCTAGACAGAAATTTAAAATTTTGTAATCAGTTTAAGCGTCTGAAACTTTTCAAATTGCCTACCTGTTTCTTTCGAATAATCAAATGGTTTTAAGGCGGAAAAAATAATCGAATTGATTCTCTAGAAAAAATTGTTGCAAAAGTCCATTCTGGAAAATAGTACACATTTTTAATTCTAAAATAAAAATGTCAGCAGTTTTTTTAAAGATTAAAATAAGATATTAGCAAACTATGTACATATCAAAAAAATGTTTTCGTATTGTGATGAATGCAAAATTTTCATATAAGTTTCTAAAAATTTGATGCTAATGTTTGAAAGAAGCAATGCATATGTGTGTGTGTGTGTGTGTGTAGGGAAAATCATTATTATTTTTAATTTGTTTCGTTTTTTACTTATGAATTTTTTCTGTGTTCTATAGATTCCACTTTTTCAAGTAAGTATACTTTTTTTTCTTGAAGTTGTTTATGGTGATATAAAAGAATTTGGAGAGAGTAATACATTTTATCTCGTAATTTGAAAGCCTGTTTGTAAGTAGTTGATGAGCTTAAAATATTTTGAATTGAATAATTCCTAAAAATAAGTAATACAAACAATCTTCTCTTTGAAAATGTGAAGAATTAAGATGTATTACCATGATTTTCAAAATCTGTATTTGGATTACCTTTTCTTTCTAAGTAATTCAAATTTTCTATTTTATGCTTATTATTTATACTATGCGTATTGTTTTTTTATGCTAAAAGTAGTACAGATATAAGAATACATCTAGTTCAATTTAGAAAAAAAAATGTAATTTTAAGAGTGTTTTATGCTAATTTCGTTTCTTGCATGATTTTTGTAAGTAAATTATAGAAATTTTTAACAATGATTTATGTTTCTACTGGGTTGGAAGTAATGGAGAAACTCTCCTGGAGGTAAAATAATACATTTAATAAACTACAATATCCCCATTACAAAATTATCAGTTATACAAGGCTTTACAAGACAAATATTTAGGGAATCAACTTACTGTTAATTTTATTTAAATACAGTCCAGGTCAAGGCCGGGCTTAATCAGCTGCAGCCCAGGGCATTGGGGTTCTAGGAGGCTCCATTCCCCGCTGAACACAACAAACAGAAAAGACGCTTACAATCAAAATAATAAAGCAGTAAAAAAATGCAAATCAAAAATAAAATACCCAAAATACAATATAAAATTTATTTTCAAAAACAAGAGCAATTTCCTTTTGTTCTTCCTCCCTACCAACGAATACTCGGAAATTAATAATTAATAGCCATTGAGTGAGTGGGTGAATATTAACGTCCCACTGTTCAGCACGAGGGCTTTTGGGGATCGTCCGCGTAATTTTGAACCATGGTCAAGTGACGCGGACGACACCTGAGCTGGCACCCCTTCTCCTAACTATCACACCACACCAACGGGAGGACATTTGAGCTCTCGACAGATTTAACGTGCATTTTCCCCTTGCTTTATTAGATTTAGTAGAGATCCACCTGAGAGAAAATTGGTTTTGCTGAAATTCACTTAGTTATTGGGTTACGAGAGTGCAAAAAATCATTCTACTTCATTTTTAGAGATTATTATAAATTATTATATATAATTTGAAGTTCTTTTTATATAAAGAGATAAGAGAGAGAGTTAAAGGCATAAATATGTTTTTCAATACAATCGAGTTCTTAATGGGTGAACTTAGATATCAATAATTTATATGTATATAAACAGTATATATTTATACACAGCATTATAAAATAGTAAGCATTTTTGTCAATAGATTGTACCCTCTTCTTTACTCAGTTGTCTCATTTTTTTTATCATTCTGAATTTACTTGTTTTTTTTTCAAATGAATAAACGAAAACAATATTCCCCACAAAAGAAACTGGGAAACATATAATTGGTTTTGAAATTGAAATTTCGGCGATTCTAACTATAAGTTGGAAAATAAGGAATAGGATTTAAAGACTTATCTTTGAATTTTTTTAGCATAGTTGTTGAAGAGGAGGTTGTCTCGCAAGAGGAGAATGAAGTTATCTGGAATACCCACAACTAACCCATAAAGCGAAAGCTTTACGTTTGACTGAAAATAATATTCTAAAAAGACCAAATAAACTGTGCTTCACGAAAAGTGATGCATTTTTTTACAAAATTAAGCAGAAAATATTAATTTTTTTAAATACTACGCAAATAAATTATTTAAACTATTAAAAATATGTTTCGAAATGTTATCCAACTCATTCTCGTCTGGCAAATTCTTTACATCTTTTCTCTGAAGCATTAAATCATTATTAAATTTGTAGTTAACATTCTTTATTGAAATATTAGAAAAGAGCATTTTAATCGTGTATAAATAACAAAAAATTTAAAAATAATGGCGCCAATTTGTCACAGATATACATTATATGTTTTAGTTTTTCAGATTCATTTATAAAAATGCAAGATACACATTAAATTTTTTTTATTATAACAATCGATATATTAATGTGTTTTTTTATTGAGAAAATTTTTCAACCTCGTGCACCACACAATGTATCACACAGAAGAAGAAAATATTCAACACAAAGAATTACAATCGGGATTCGAACCCAGTCCCTACGGCACCGCAGTCAGCGTCACTAACCACTTTACCGGATGGGCGGCTATATAAAAGCTGAAGCTTCGAAATTGAAAGCAAAAACTGAAGTTATAAATTCCGAACTTTTTCTTTAAAATTTACCGTAAAATCCAGCGTATAACGCGTGCACTTTTAACACAAAAAATGTGATCGAAATTTAGGGTTACGCGTTATACGCCAGGTACAAAAATGATAGCTTTAAAAATTAAAAAAGAGATAAGCGTAAAAAAAATTAGATTTCTATGTATATTGAAATATTATTCATTTAAAAGAAATGATATTCCCTTTGAATTTGAAGAGGTATTCTAGTAGAATTCTATTTTTTAAAGAGCTGAGGATAATACCTCGAATAAAAGGCATCAAAGCGTGAGAGTCTTCCATACACACGCGTCACATGTTTCTTCGCAATAAAAGGGTGCGAGTTATACGCCGAATATACCTTAGAATTAAAAAAAATGCAGCTTTTGAAAGTATAATACGCCGGATTTTACGGTAATTGAAATGAACGTGCAAAATACTCATTTTCTTTACACACGTTCATTTTAATTCAAAAACATAAGAAAAATGTCTCGATTTATACAATACCTTTGAAAAAGAAAAAAAAATCTTTGGCTTTTTGTTACATACTTTTACTTCTAAGCTGCTGCATTTCCCTCTTTTTTCAAACTGAGTTTTTTTTTACAATTACAGCTATAGTTGTTTTTCTTCAAATAGAGTAATTACGAAGAGTAAAAATATCAGAAATTTCGCAAAATGTTTTAAACTGTGTCTGAAAACTGGTGAACAAATTTGAAACGTATCGTCTTACGGAATAATTAAATTATCAAAATAAAAAAAAAATATGCTTGTTTACTTCTTTTTTGCCCCATGATTATTAGTGAATTTCAATTTTATGTAATATAATAAATAATAATAATAATTTAAATAATGTTCTACTGTATTCTGATGCAATTTTATTGAATATTTGAAACGAATACATGATCAGATAATTGTTATAAATTGACTCGAGAAACACATTATAAATGTTTTTAGATCGCCAAAGTATAATTCCACTTAATCATGAATTTGTTCAGGTTGTTGGCCAAACGCTGTTCGGTGAAATAAAACCTAGAAATAAACTTCTGTTTTTTTAACATACTTTTATAAGTTTCACTTGTATGTAACGCAATCTTTGAACTCGATTTTCACCCACTTTAAAAGGTCTGATTAATTCGAAATTTTGCACACTTGTCAAGGAGCGATGACAATTCTCTAATTTCATAATTTTCTTCCATTGTCCTTATCAGGACATCAGGAATAACGATATACTGATTTGGCGATTAATTCCATTTACCACTTCCAGATTTGGCAACTTATTGCATATACCATTTTCAAATTTGGAGACTAATTTCATGTACCATTTCAAGATTTGGCGACTAATTCCAGATTTAGTGACAATGAGATTAAAATTCAACCTTTAAAACGAATACAAACTTGTGGTTTAGAAATAAAAAAAAGTGTTCTTTATACAAGCAAGGGTAGGTTGGGTGCGTCAGCTATTGCTTACCATAATATAAACAATTGTCTAGTTTTACTGAAAATAGAAATAAAAATAAGTCTCATGCATGGGAAAAAATAATTTATGTTCTCTTAAATATTTTTCATTTTTACAAAGCAATACGTTTAGAAGTGATGATACGAATTAATATTATAGTAAACGTTTAAAAGGTGATAATATGATTGATACTTAATATTTCTTCTTAAAACACTGATTTGACCTGCATCTACAGACACGGAATTTTTGAAATATAACGATACGGAACTCATCCGAGGCCCTGTACCCGGGGAGAATTGATATTCTTCAGACCCATTAATTAATATTCATTGAAGAGCAAGACTAATTCCAGCGGCTACTTATAATCAGCCCTTCCCGGCTCCAAATACCTAACTCAAGATTAAATTCAACAATGAGTAAATGATAGTGTGAACAACTAAAAAACACGTTTTAAATGTAGATCGAACTAAAAAATGAAAAATAAATTATAGTTTAAAAAAACTAAAAAACAAGCTTTTATAGTGAATCGAACTAAAAAGTAAAAAAATAATTCTTAATAAAGAATAAAATGATTAACGAGAAAATTAATGTCTTTAAGGTAAAAGCGTGGGGTGGTTTGTACTACATTTTTACACTAACTCAGCATTTCGGAATAGAACTAGTAAGAAATTATAACAATTACAGCATACGACGCTTTTACCCCAATGACATAAATTTTCTCGTTTATAATTTTATTCTTATATTAAGAATTATTTTTTTACTTTTTAGTCCGTTTCACTATAAAAGCGTGTTTTTGAGTTTTTTTAAACTGTAATTTATTTATATCAAAGTTAGAAACATGTATTAAACGCTTTCAAACTGTCGAAAAACTATTTTATGAGGTCCATGTGTGTGTGAATAATTATAAGTGACCTCATGGGCCTGTCATATATAAGATTTTTACAAAATTTAACACTAATTTGATAATTTGTTCGGTTTATTATTAATCCTTTAACTGCCAAATAAAAGTTACGAGATTCACTCTACAATGCTACCGTTTTCCACGTAGGCACGCGTATGTGATGTATTGAGGAGGGGGGGGGATAAACAAGTAAATCCTTTGCAAACACTGCCAAGGTCCTTTTATTGCATTTCAAAACCTTCGGAATAATTTTATGGATATCAGATCGTATATCGGAAAGACTTATATACACGACGGGTGCAATTAATGCTTTGGTTGAGTGAAACGCTTATATACGCCAGTGGCACTAAAGAGGTTAAAGTGATACTGTAGGTTTAGCTTTAAAGTATAGTATAATTGAATTCAATACATTGTTATTGTATTGTGGAGGTCGGGATGAAAATTATGATTGAAAATTGGGTAGCAAATATTGAAAGTTTGAGAAACACTGCTTTCGGCAGAAATGTTATTCTGTCTAGCAAAAGGAGGGAACTTGAAAAAATATTCAGCCAGCGCAGACGCGTTTCCCCCCCCTCATTGTAGTATAATTTACGTTTTGTTAATGTAATTGAATGACTAATTAGGATAATCACTGCTTATATGCTGATAATCCGACTGCAATGTAAAAATACAGTGTTTCAGAATAGCACCGGATTCGAACTTAATTCTAACATCAATGTGTGAGGTGAGTAATTTTTATATAATTCCCTCTCTTGTTAATTGGTTAGGTTAGAATATTGCTTGGTTTAAAAGAATTATTTTTTTGTATTAGTTGTCTTAAAATAAGATTTTTTAAAAAATCTAAATGATAATGTCGAAAATTTATGCTTCAAAAATACAGTTTTGGCGTCATTGCGATGCAGATGAATATCCTTTATAGAAATATCCTTTTTTATGAATTGATTTCCTTTTTGTTTTTAAATTATCTCATTTTAGGAATTAAAAAACTAGTAATAATAAGAAATTTGAAATAATAAACATCATAATTTTAATGATTTTTAAATTGCCCTTGATTTAAAAACTTATATATTTAAGATTCCATAACTGAATGCTGAGTATTCTAATAAACAAGAAATATTTATAGTAAAATTCCATTTCTTAAAATACCTCACATTTAATTGCATAACGGAATTCTTATAAAAAATTAAAGTTTGCTTTTTACCGCCTCCTGATGGAGGTATTTGGTAACCATAGGTCCTATGGTCGTATTTTTAAAAATTTTGCCATCAGAAATCTGTTGATAATTAGAAATTTGAGTATCAATTTGATATCAGTAAGCTACGTGCCATATTGTTGTTGACATTCACCAATTTGGGCGATCACATTTTGATATAGTTGCCTTGATTTTAAACTTTGGTTCTGTGGTTGCCATACTTATTGCATTCATTAAAACTTATTATTTTATTTATTTAATATAATTATTATTTTTTTGTTGTAAATTTCTTCTTTTTTATTTTTATTATTATTTATTGTCTTGTTCATTACTTTATTATTTATAAATATTATCATAGTATATTACAATTAATATTTTATTGGCTTATACTTCTGGCATATCGATATTTATTTCAGGCGATTTTAGTTCAATTTTTTCACAAACTTGAACAGTTCCATACTTTGCATTGTCTGGATAGCAGCTGTCGTTTTTTGGAACATGAATATTTCGAACATTGTTGGTAAGTAATAGGATTATTTTAAAGTAATATTAAGTAAACCGCTTTAAACTTTTCTGTACGAAAAGGATTGTCGAATACGCACTTTCTGTCTACTTCGTTTTCTAAGAATTCTAATTTTTATAAAAAATTTTATACTTGATTAAGATTTTGCTAATTTTGGTTAAAATTGTTTTCAGCAGGATAAGAAATTTGTAAGCCATATGTTTTATTGCGGATCTTAACGTACCAATTTGCGCGGCCACAATCGTAAATCTATCGGAAATAATTATTTTTCCTAGCAGCTAATTGAGATTTTCCACTTTATTTTACTTCAATTTTATTTTTAATTTATACATTTTCAAACATTCCTTGTTCAATCATATTCATTAATGGAAATTGAATATTTGGAACAAATCGAAAATAACACAAATAGTAAATTGAAAATAATTAGTGTTATGTCCAATATAATCAAGGAATTTAATTTATGACCTTTCATAGCATTTACCATCAATATTTTTACAACCTGATACAATTTTTTTCTCGGCTTGTAATTCTTAATTTTTTTAAAAGCTATAATTATTTGTTTTCATTTTTCTCGCATTCAATTTCAAATATTTTTTATCCTTTTTTTCCCGGCATTTCTAAATAACTCCTATTCTATTTCTTGAAATCCTGGTACTCGTATTTTTCCAATTGGTTTTACAAAACAAAACAAAAATGTTAGTACATTTTTGCTTATTTGATCTTTTTTGCTTCTTTTAAAATTAGTGCAATTTCTCTCATTTTTTAAAAATGTTCGAAGTTTTTGATGACTTTTCAGATGTAGAGCTTTTTAGAGTCTAAAATTTCAAAGATTTATTTTGATGTTATACATTTTTTTTTGACGAAATATTCTAATTTTTAAATGTATTAACATGTCTTAATCCATCTTCAGTGTAGCAAAATAATGTAAATGAGATTTAAAAAAAAGTTTCATTTATCTATTGCACCAACTCAATCATAAAGAAAAAAAATTTGAATTTTTAAAAATTTTATTTATGTTTTAGTCTTTAAAGAGCATGAAAATATTTTCTTTTATTGTATGTGAAAACAATTTTCATTATTTTAACTTTCATATATTTTTTTTCAGCTTTTCATCATCACCATATCTATATCTACCAAGGTGAAAAATTAACCTTTAGTTTTTCTTAATTCTCATCTCAACTTAATAAAATATGACTATACGGTTAATAATTCCAAAGAAAATTAACTGTTTTATTCATAGAGAATAATTAATTTATATAAATTATAAAAATGAATTTGTAGGAATATTATTTTAAACTATATACAATCTCTACTTTTAGGTATACCAAGAAAAACTATTTAGAAATCATATACTTGTGCATGTATTCTATTATTCATTTGCAAAACATTTAACTTTATTCTGTAGCCATACCACACCAGAGGTCATGTGTATATCAGCCCGTCTACACGACAGGACTCAAACCCGCGACTAATCATCGCCAGTTTAGATTTAGTGACCATGATGATTTGGCTACTGTGACCATTATCCCTTCTTCAGTTCGAATTCAAAGAGACCATCTCTTGTAAGTTTCTCATGATATATACTTATAATGTGAATTATCTGAAACATAAGATATTACGATAAATATGTTTTATGTAAATTTAATGTAGAATGTAAAGTGTTAACGCTAAATACAGACTTTTAGGGAAATCATTTTTAAAAGTGATGCTATAAATCCGATTTAAATTTAGATAAATTTGCTGCATTTGTGTCGAGAAAATGTTAATTTAAATGAAATTCTTTAAACACATGCTTTAAATGTTTTTTAAGTACGGCACAAGCGGTAGATATGAAATTGATTATGTAATGTATGCATCGATCAACAATGTATTAAAAAGAGAATTTCAATTACATTTGGACACCGATTTACGGACACCGATTTAACGAGTTGCGCGATTTGACGAATTTTTCTTTTTCCACGATTAAAATGAATTCAGAAATCCCTATTTAACGAATAATAAACATCGTATTAAAAAATGTTTTCAACCGCTGAAAATATTTTTTTCCCCATTAGTTTATACCAGAAGAAAATGGTTATACCAGCTGAAATGGAAATTTTCTCCAATTTTAGAAGACCGTAGCCGTGTCTGAACTACATAGTTTTTATTTTTTTTTATAAACACAACAATTTTACTCGGACTTCATCAACAGATTTTGTAAAACTACATTCTGAAATAGATATTTTTACTTTATTGAATTGACTTTTTGGGTTTATATTTTTCACACTGATAGTTTCTTCTATTTTTTTTTAAGGAAAGCTATTTTTTTTAAATATATGCTTTAAAAATGTTTAAAGATTTTTCGCAAAACTTTAAACTGGTAAACAAATAGCTGAAAAAACTTATTTAATCTGTTTAATTTTTTTTAGAAAAATGTAATTTACATATGTTTTCTGGAATATGCGCGGAAAATCGGAACCATGAGTTAAAAAAATTATGTTGTAAGAAAACGGAAATGCTAGTTTTTTAGTAATTCTTAAAATGTTTATTTTTGAAAAGTATTTTTCATTTTTTTAACTGTTTCGAGTGGCGGTGGTAGAGCCTAGTGGTCATGGTCCCGAACTCTTGGGGGGGGGTGTCATGGGTTCGAGTCTTGATGTCACTGATATGACCCGACTTGTAAAGAAAGTTATGCATGTTAGCTCTGTCAAGGCTCAAAGATATCTCGTTGGTGCGCTGGAGAAGATTGGAGAGTTAGTTACCAGGTTCGGTCTTTTCCGTTACTCGACCGTTTTTCAAAATACGATGTCCACAGCCAACATCCCATTGCTTTTGAGAGCGGTCTTAAAAAACACACATTTGATTATTTTTTATCTATCGTTTAATCAAGAAACAAAAAAAAAATAATAATGCAATTACACATGGATAAGATTTTTTTTTTTACTTCGTTTGAGTTGGAAGCAAGGTAACAGACTCGTGGCTGACTTATAATGAGTTCGAGCCTAGTACCACTAAGGACCCGCTGTGTAGATGCGCTGATGCACGTGACATCTGTCGGGGCTCAAATGTCCACCCATTAGTGTGGTGTGTAAGTTATGAGAGGGGTAAAGTCCATCACTAATAGCCCTCGTGCAGCTTTGTATAGTGCTACGTAACTACGTAAATATATTCCTCTCTCTCTCTCTGAACGCATTTGTCAGATAAAGTCTGTTACAAAATTATCAATTTCCATCCCCTCAAAAATTTACAATTATTTGCCGAACTGTGCTGAGTGATACAGAAAATTACACCTCGTACCATGCATACCATGGGTTGCCGATCATTGCATTAGACTGTTACTGCTTTAGAATTAATTTTTTATATATTTTTATGATTCTTAGTAAAATTTTTCAATTGAAAACAATTTAATACAGAAATCTCAAAAAGGCCAAAGGTTTAATTGTAATAGAAAGGTAAATTTTTTCAATAGATAATTCCAAACGAAATCAATAATATAATTTTTAGTAGATATAATAGTTTTTTAATAATTCATAAGATAGAAATCTGAAGAGCCATATGCGGCTCTCAAACAGCGGCCTGACAACCCCTGTCGTAGACCTTTATTGGTGTATCAGTTTTTCCCATTTTAGTCGCCTTCTACGACATGCATGTTCTACGTTGGAACTATTCTTATATCACAACACTATTTTCATTAAATTTGCAGTTATCTGATAAGAAAGCTTATAATTCTTCAAAGATTCTAAAAATTTCATATAAAAAATGCTTATAGAGAATAATAGTTTTTCTCATTTACGAAAAACATCACATCAAGTGTCTTAAAATATTTATTTACTTCTCCATGAGAAAAATTGAAAACAGTTGAAACTGAATTTTTTAAAGAAATTTCAAATAACTCTAAAACTTATTTTAAAAGAGAAATTTTTTAATTTCATCCATTATATAACTAATGGAATAGAATCACCAGTTAGAAATTATTTTATTGATAAAATCAATATTTTGATAATAGTAATAAAAATGTTTAAATATAAAAGTTTGCTATAAATGTTAAAAAGTACTTGTAAAATTAGCAAATAGTTTTAATTGAACTCGCTACAATATTGGAATTTAATTTGATTTTAAAGACTAAAAAAGTGTTTAGTATGGCACGATAACAGTTTTCATAAAAATAAAGCAAATTTATTTTTAATGAATGCCGCATTCCATTATCACGTGACTCATGGTTGATTCTGATTACGTAAAATTTCAAAGTCTACCAATTTGGCCAATAAGATTGTGACGGGTGCTTACGCGTTTCACTAACCTTCTCTCGAGTCTTTAAATATTTTATTTATTTCAACCAATCTCCACCGAGAGCCAAAAGTGTGACTTATGCAAACGAGATAATTTCGGGTTTAGCGAGTTCGAAAAAGATATAAAAGGGAGGAATGAAATGAAGAGAACGAGGTTGATTAAGAGGGTGATTTTGAGAGAGTAGTTTATCTAGTGGAAATATATTCGTCGGAGAAGACTATTGAAAAGTATTTATTAATTTGGTTCGGGACGGAACTGAAAGATAGCTAAGATTGAAGCCGCTCCTTAAAGCAACCCAGATATAGAAGAACTTACCTTAAGAAAAGGTATCAGGTCAGTTGTTTTCATAAATTAGATATAAATGCGTAGTTTGATTGTATGCGTTATTCTCCGTGGATTCAGTTAGTATTCCGTCGTTCATAATCAGATTCTTCTCGCACTCCACTGTACTTTGTTGATCTTAAAGTTTGAATGATATTTGTGTATTTCTCTATTAAGAAAGGTCAATAAATAAGATTGATTTATTAAATAAGTAGTCATTAATCATGAATCCAACATACCCAGATTTAGATAATACGCAAAGGGGAGTTAATAATCATAGGGGTAGTGATAGACTACGACACTGGCGCCCAACCGAAATACCGGAATTAAGAGCAAGTGCAGGAATTAGAGCTTTGCCGGAATTATTTTTTTCGGGTAAAGAAAATGTGTCTGAGTTTATTTCTAATATAGACGACAACACAATAGCCTACTATGAAATACCGGCGAATCTATCATGTGCGTATTTAAAAGGTCATTTAATTGGGAGAGCATTAGACTGGTTTGACGTGATTGGGTTCGAGTGTGTAAATGAAGAAGCAACTGCGTTTGCAACGCTTAAAAAGAAATTGTCAGATAGTTTTTCCTGTAGTACGGAATAAATCAGAGCTAGAGGCTCAGTTTTTTTCATCGAAACAACGGAGAGGTCAAGCCCCGTCAGACTTTATTTTTCAGCTATTAAAAATCCATAAAGCTTTAAATTTGAATTATGATGAGATAAAATTGGTCGATCACATAAGGCCCGTTTACATGCAAGCCGCCAAAATGCCGGCAATTTGGAATTGGGGAGAAAAGCCGGCTTTTTACCGGTATTTTTTTCAGCCCGTTTACATGAGAATCTGGTGATTGGTTGATAGATTCACGTGACTATACAATGTAACCATGGAAACAACCAGATTTAGCGCGATTATCATGAAGAGGACATGTGATTATGTTTTCGTTTACTTACCACCAAACAATTCTTTGTTTCTATTATTGCTACGACTATTTTGCTCTTGCACTTTTGCAATATACCCACTAAAATTTCCTATTTAAATGTATATGGTTGCTCGATTACAGTAAAAGATAAGATGATTGTAGGAAAAAAATCTTTTGTTTAATATCCTGGTAAAAATG
The DNA here is from genome assembly GCA_019973975.1 of Trichonephila clavata. Taxonomy (NCBI): domain Eukaryota; kingdom Metazoa; phylum Arthropoda; class Arachnida; order Araneae; family Nephilidae; genus Trichonephila; species Trichonephila clavata. The sequence continues at coordinate 17,171 of BMAO01026370.1, read as the reverse complement.
CGAGTGTTTTATAAACGTGGATAATAATGATGAAGCATTAAGATTTTAAACATCTCCTCACTGTTTTTTATGTCCTTACCACTTTGAATAGGCTTATTTTTCAAGAACTACAACCAAAAACAACCCAATTACTTGTCCTTTGAATTTAAAGATTATTTCCCTGTTTTTTACTAAGTTAAAATTATTGTATACTATTAATTCATACATTTTTTTTTAAATTTGAGAATAAAGCCCCCTCTCCTCCCAAAAGCAACACATTTTAAGATAAAAATTTTGATGAAATTTCTTTTTTGTGAGTATTTTTACTATGTATACTTTTGTGAAGCTGTAGAATAAATTTTTCTTGTAGAATTTCAGTTACATGAATTAAGAGAAAAGGGCAATTTTTCAATATTTACTTCATGAGCTGTGTGATTGCTCTGAAGCAATCCAATATGGAATATAAAGAAGCTAAAATGCATCTAGGTCTTAAAACTTTTATGTGGTATAGAAGTTTCAGCTCAACTGAAACTCATTTAATTGGGAATTAATTTGTCATCAGTAATGTATTAAGACTAGTTTTTGCCATTAATTTCTTTGTAAACAAGGGAAGATCTTTTCAGATCTTACTTTTGTAAATGTATATGAAAAAAGCATTGATTTGATAAAATTAATTTTGATAGTGATTAGAGTAAATAAAATTCGTAGAAACTTTTAAGATACAAATGTTTTTAAAATTTTTCTTTACTATTAATTACATTAGGTGTTTAAAAATTCAAGTTTTTATGTCATAAACTTAATGATATATATAAAGTGAAAATTTTAGAAATTCTGCATAATTTGACCTATTTTCGCTTTTTAATCTTTGATTAGGAGATGATTTTCTTTAATTTTTTTTATTGTATCCTTTTATTTGTTTGGGTTAATGACATTTAATACTCTTTGTAAATATTTTTTAAATTAATACTTTTTAGTTGTAAATAAATTGAAAAAGCTTTCCATAAGATTTCCAGAGAGATTTATTAGATATTATCAATAAGATAAAAATCGAGATGTGCTAATTGTACAAGGTATTATGCACGTTGAATTTTTGCAGTTAGATCCTCGATTTGCCCTTATAGTATAGTGTTACATCCACAGTCTGATTTATATACCATATCATGAAATGCTTTATTCACTTATAGTGCATTCATGTAATGTTAAAATTAAGTGTCAATAAATGATGTATATTAAAATGAATTTGATTATTAAATAAAACTACTGTCTAATAAGAATTTTCGTGAAAACAATTTAATTCAATCTACTATAAATTATTTTATTAAAAAGCATATTTCTTTAAACATGTTTCTTAATTTATATAAAAAAGTCAAATTTCTTTCTTTTTGAATGTTGGAGACAAACATTTCTTTAAAAAGTTCAAACCTTTTGAAGGGTAATAATTATAAAGGAAGTCAGACTATAAAACATATCAAATGTTTGTTTGTTGTCAGATTATTTCAGATGCTCAAAACCTTTAAATGATGTTAAAAGCTATTTCATTTCAATCTCAGAAGAATTCCTAATTATTAATCAAAATTTTCATATTAACCAACTTTAATTAAAAAGCTAAATTAACTTTTGTTTGCAAGAAAGTGTGTATTTTCCTTAATGTACAATATTTTCATAAGAACTTGTTCATAGTATGTTTCATAATTGAGAGATTATTTAACCCTTCGAGGAGAAAAAAAGTAATATTTAGCCTACTTTTATGAAATAATTTTGTACTTGCCCATTCAATTCAATATGTATATAAAAGGATATCTTTTGGTTCAGTAAATCATGATTCGCTTTAATAACAAAAATTAAATGGACTAAATTTGAAGATTTTAGAAAAAAGAAATTTTCTTTTTTAGCTCTTATCCTCATAAATTCATGGGAATGTGAATATAAAACAGTTAATTCTATTTATTGGTTATATCACATTTTAATCAATTTTCAAAGTAAAATTTTTTTTTTCACTACACCCCTATGGAGTTATTTAATAAAAAGATAGTACTATTTTTTTACTTATATGGAAACACTCAATAAGATAAATCAGGAAAAATAACAAAAAAATGTAATTTTATTGTGTACATCCATAAGAATTATATTGTAATAATTTCAAATTAATCTAAAAAACTAATGTCTTAAAGTATATGTATCATCTTATTAAAATATTGGAAACATACATGCAAAGTAATAATTCTTATTTCATAAAATCAGGTTCTTAATACTTTTATTTTAGGGAAAAAAATATTTTGCATTCCAGTTAAAATACTTCTATAATAACTAGCTTGTTGATACATTTGATATGAGTGAAGTTTTTGATAACTTGAAGGAAATTAACATTTCCTGTGGGGAAAAAAACAGGACTCAGACCACCTGGTCAATATAATTCACAACATCCTGCCCCTTGATGAACCAGAGGGTTCATAACATTTTCATGAAGCAATAAAATTTTAAATTCAAGCATTTCTAGGCTTCTAGCACAATTAAATTTTAAATTCAAGCATTTCTAGGCTTCTAGCACAATTAAATTTTAAATTCAAGCATTACTAGGCTTCTAGCACAATTAAATTTTAAAAACACACAAATTAAATAATTAAACATTATAACATATTTCAACGCACTAATAAAAAATAACACTTTTACAAAATATCCTGAAATTTGAGAAAAGAAAAAAGAGGTTTCATTATAAAAAATTTAAACATTGGCAAGGAGAGTATACATTATAAATTTTCAACTTTTTTATAAGTTACTAATCAAGCTATTTATTAACGCTTGAAGTAAGCAAGAATTAAAAGAGAGCAACACACAATAAATTAAGTCAAAAACTAAAAAATTTCGTATAACAATATACACATTGAAAAAATATTAAATAGTTCAATATACAATTTTCAAGAATCATTCTAGCTATACCAATATTTAAAGAATGAAATACTAAACTGCATTTGAATCAAACAAATATTTGAAATAAAACTATCAATACACAGCATTCAAAATAGTATTCTGAGCTGAATTTCTTCTGTACACGAACGCTCGCAATCCACAACAGCAGCCATCTTTGAATAAATAAAGATCTGGCGCAATGCATCATGGGAAAATTAGAAAACGTTCCCGCATTTTACCCCCAAATCCCCTGCCCTATTGCGGGTACAAAAATCAAACCTCCTTTTCTACCAGGCATTTTACCGGGTCGTCATGTAAATGCCTCGAAAGAGGATCCATGCCGGTATATTGCCGGCAATTTTCGTCCATGTAAACGGGCCTATAGTAATACGACTAGAACCCCAAATAATGGATTATTTAGAAGTTCGAAACCCCACAACGAAAGCTCAGTTGGTAGAGTTGGTAGACCGATATGAGGAGCGTCATAGCTGCAGGGAAAACCAGGGTTCGAGTAATAATTTTGTTAGACGAGGTTGGGATATGAGGAGGAATCCTGAGGAGAGAAGGAATAATAGAAATTGGAGAGATACTGGGGTCGGAAATAGTCAAAATGACCAAAGAGGACTAGGCAGAGGTGCAAATAATTTTTCTCGTCATAATTATCAAAATCAAGGATTCGAGGGAGGAAATCGCTACAATCAGCCAAATGAGCGAACAGATCGATACCAGAACCGTAGGATGGTGGTTAGGAAGGGTCCTAGTGATGATTCAGCAAAGCAGAATTGGAGGCGTGTTGATTGCAACAACGAAAGGCAAAGAAATGCCAATTTAAACTTTCTAAGATATCGTGTTGAAAGAGAGAGATCCTCCTAATAGAATTAAACTTAATTCATTACGTTTATCACCAGTTGAACTTCCGTATGTGCCGATTCTATTGCATGATACTTTTTTAAAAGCGCTCTGGGATACAGGTGCGGAAAAATCATTTATTTCAGAAAAAACATACCGATCATATTTTTCTTTCTGTCCTATTAAGAAATCGTTAGCTGAAGTAGTTACGGCTCAAGGATCACAATGCAGAAATTTAGGCACAGTTGAGTTAAGAATAAAAATAAGGGAATTTTCGAAGTTGTGGAAATTTCATGTGATTGCTGAGATGCAAGATACATGCATCATAGGTATTGATTTTATGTCACATGCAAGGATCAGTTTTGATTTTGTTAAAAAATCGTTAATCATTCCGGACTCGCAGATTAAAAAATTGGCAATTTCGGACGAACCGGTACGGATAGATTTATTAAAGACTAAGTTAAATGCAGTGGCTGATATGTTGTCTAGAAACCCGTTAGAAAGTAATGAAGAACCAAAGGTGTCTTGTGCAGTGATTAGATCGTTAGTATTATCGTCTAGAGAATAGTTGAGAGAGGAACAGAGAAATGATCCGGAGTTGAGTCACATCGTACGTTTTCTAGAAAATCCGGACGATAGTTCCATTAATGAGTCAATCTGTAGAAATTGGTTCCGCGACTTTAAATTGATAGATGTGTTGTTATATACTATGCAAAATATACAACCACACTAGGTGAATTAAGGGTATTTATACCTAAAACATTACGTAAAGATGTTATGCGAGAATTCCATGACTCGCCGATGGCAGGCCATTTAGGCAAAAAGAAAACCTACTTAAAATTAAAAGACGCGTGTTATTTCCCGTACATGAGGAAATACATTTTTAAATATGTAGCAACCTGCGACCAATGCCAAAAAGTCAATTATAAAAACGAATTACCAGCTGGTCAATTAATTCCGATAGTAACGAATTTTCCGAATGAAATCGTATCTTTAGATTTATTAGGACCATACCCTGCAACTAGTCCAGAACGCTATAAATTTATTTTAGTAATTACAGATTATTTTTCTAAATGGGTTGAAATAGTTCCCTTTAGGAAAGCTTCGGCTAAAGCAATTGCCAATGCATTTTTTGAGAATTATATTTCGCGTTATGGAGCTCCTGTTAAGTTAGTCACCGACAACGGCCCCCAAATGATATCCGAAGTTTTTGAGCAAGTATGTCGCAGGTAGAACATAAAACACGTTAAAACTGTGGTATATCGTCCACAAGCTAATCAAACAGAAAGAGTTAATCGAACTCTTTTAAAAATGATTTCGAGTTTTGTCGCGGATAATCACACTAACTGGGACCAATTTCTGCAAGAGTTCGGATACGCTATTAGGACAGCAGTACATGAGACAACGGGTAAAACACCGGCGGAATTATTTTAGGTCGAAAATTAATCACCCCTTTTCAAAAATTAGTGTTGGTAACTGATGGATCAGATTTAGTTTGTGGGAACATATAAAGGTTTTTGAGGAGGCTAGAATTCATACAAAGCGCCAGCACGAGAAGTGGGCGAAATATTATAATAAGAAGAGGCGTGAAGTTAATGTGAAGGTTGATGATCTAGTGTTAGTTCAAACTCACCCGTTGAGTTCGGCAAGTAAGAAAATAGTGGGTAAATTTGTGCCAAAGTTTTAGGGTCCATATAAAGTTCTGAGTGTAAAAAATAATAATAATTTAGTAATATTAAAATCTGGTAAAAGAATAACTGTTAATGTGGACCAGGTGAGAATTTACCATCAAAGAGAAGACAGTGTTGCCGAGTCGGAAAGTGCCAGTAGTAGTGATCATGGTGCAGTGGCATCAGTCAGGTCGGATGATGGGCAGTCGAGATTGGTGCAATCGGAGAGTGATGGGGGTTGTCATAGAGGATCGAAATCAGGAAATTTAGAAGGTAGTAGAGATATAGTTGCGAATAGACGCGATGGAGTGGAGGTGAGAAGAAAAAAACGTGGGCGAACGGAGTCTGCTGTTTCTTCGGGCGGGGGTGATGTGTATAATTTCAGGAAGAAAAAACCGTATTGGACTGAGAAAGAGAAAAGAGGAAGACCAGACTCTTGGATAGATAATATACAAAAGAAGAAGATACCAGAGGCCCAGGTATCCCGAGACAAGAGAAAGTTGACCTCGTCAATGCCGTCTCGTCCCTCCAGAAAGCGGTATAGAAAGGTGGAAGAAAATAATTCTGAAAGAGCAATTCCAGGACCATCTCACAGATTGAAATACAACAGACCTCATCAGGAAAGGAGCTGTCCATACAACCTTCGGAGCCGACGTCGAGTGGACAACAGCCAAGTTCCAAATCTGACAACCCAAAAGAACGCCTCAGCAGGAGCATATCAACTTCAACGGACTCAATGGAAGAGGAGACCCAGAAGGTGGGAGCGCAGAGAGGACAACCCTAGGACAAGGTCATCCAGCACAGAGGCTATGGTTGGAGACAAAGCCTATGCAGATTGGATCTAAAGACTAGCCAGGTTGTATAATTCTAATTTGTTTATTTTTCCTCTGACAGACAGTTCGGAGTATTTTTCTATGTGGGCTAGTCTATTTTTTTTTGTAAAATTAACCTACAAAAGTTGCTGCGTTGTGTGTATTTTCATATCGGTTGAAAAAGCTTTTGTATTTAATTTTTTTCCAAATTGTGGAAAAACACTTGTTGAATTGCAATTGTTTTGATACACATTAAAGACGAGGTTTTATATGTGAGATTACTTGTATTGTTTGTTGTAATATATTCTATGTAAAAAAATGTATATATTTTTGTGTGTAATTATTAAGATGTATAAGTAGTGTCTGGTTTCTGGGCGCGGCGTAATTAGGAATACTAACAAAAAACTTTAACAGCGCAGCGCGATTGATTGGGAATTTTTTGAAAATGAAACCAGATAAAGGTTATTTTGTTATGAAACTATATATATATAATATAATGTATACCATATTTTATGTCAATAAGGAAGTTGTATAAAAGTTCTGTGCATTTAATGTCATGTTTTAGAAAAAATTGACAAGGTTTCTTTTCAGGGCAGCAGTCCCTGAACATAGTGATGCGATGAAAACTGTGATGTCGTGAGAAGATATTAGTGTAAAATTTTATATTTATTAGCACTTAAGTAAAGTGCATGATCAGGGTTTTTTCCTTGAAAGGTTTTACTCTGATCTTCGCCCGAATGGGATGCACTGTAGGGATATATTGTACAAGATCAATAAATTAGAGTGGAGTACCCCTTTGAGTAGTCATTTCTGTGTGCTAGTTTAATTAAAGTTTCTAACTTAGAGAGTTAAATTTTCTGCAAATTCAGTGTTTTCAGGCATTCTAAAGTTCGTGAGTTAAAACTTTCTACAAGTTCAGTATTTTCAGGCATTCTAAAATTCGTGAGTTAAAACTTTCTACAAGTTCAGTATTTTTAGACATTCTAGAGTTAGTTAAAATTTTGTGCAGGTTCAGTGTTTTTCAGACGTTAGGTAAATTAAGCGAGTTCTTTCAGGTCGTTTAGACCTTCAATAAGTCACGCTTTTTTTCTCGGAGGGGGGTTGTGACGGGTGCTTAAGCGTTTCACTAACCTTCTCTCGAGTCTTTAAATATTTTATTTATTTCAACCAATCTCCACCGAGAGCCAAAAGTGTGACTTATGCAAACGAGATAATTTCGGGTTTAGCGAGTTCGAAAAAGATATAAAAGGGAGGAATGAAATGAAGAGAACGAGGTTGATTAAGAGGGTGATTTTGAGAGAGTAGTTTATCTAGTGGAAATATATTCGTCGGGAGAAGACTATTGAAAAGTATTTATTAATTTGGTTCGGGACGGAACTGAAAGATAGCTAAGATTGAAGCCGCTCCTTAAAGCAACCCAGATATAGAAGAACTTACCTTAAGAAAAGGTATCAGGTCAGTTGTTTTCATAAATTAGATATAAATGCGTAGTTTGATTGTATGCGTTATTCTCCGTGGATTCAGTTAGTATTCCGTCGTTCATAATCAGATTCTTCTCGCACTCCACTGTACTTTGTTGATCTTAAAGTTTGAATGATATTTGTGTATTTCTCTATTAAGAAAGGTCAATAAATAAGATTGATTTATTAAATAAGTAGTCATTAATCATGAATCCAACATACCCAGATTTAGATAATACGCAAAGGGGAGTTAATAATCATAGGGGTAGTGATAGACTACGACAAGATTACAACTTGATACATCTGGTTTTATTACAATGGACATGGTTCTTTAATATACATAAATTTTGTAAATATATTCCATTATTAATTTTTAAAAAAATATAAGTTACTTCAGTTTATTATATTTACTTAGAGAATTTTTATAATACATAAAAAAAATTGAATAAAGCCCAATGATAATCCTAACGAACAAGTACAAACCTTTTTTCAGGAATACTATTTTTAAAAAAAACAAAGCGATGGATATATTTCATGTTGTTACACGATTCTGCTTTTTAATACATTTTTTAGAATCAAAATAAAAAAAAAATTATTAATGTCTTATGTGTGTGTGTGACTGAGCTTTTTGTCTTTTTTATGGCAAAAATTACCATAAATTTAATAAATAATCTAAACACATTAGTCCAGAAAACTTCGCCAGAATAGCAATGTTTCTTTCTTAACTTTTTTTTATTTTTTAGTTCAAGCAAACGATTCCTTTTTCATAGTTTTCACTTTTCTTCAAAATCTTAAAAGCTCATATGACGATTACATTTATTTTTATGATATAATTCAGCTGAGAAAATTTTTTCGCACACCGGGTGAATCTGGCAACTATTTAACAATTACATTTTCAAGATATTGAGTGGCAACATTGGCTGCATATAAAAATAAATCTTATTTGTCATTCGATCATATTAGTGTCATTTTTAAGTTTGCTCAGAATAATTATATTTTAAAAACTATATTTCTTTTCTATTCATTGTGATATTTTTCGCCATCGATCGTTGACGAGGTATATGTTTCATATTTTTTCTTGAGCATTTATAACTCCTTTTTTTTGTTTAATAACTGTTTTCATTAAACTATAATACATTTTATTTCTTAATATTTTCGCTTCTAGTAGTTTTTTATATTTTGGAATTTTACATTTATTTTATGTTCTTATTTCATTTTATAAATATAGTAATTAAGATTTCAATACCAAAAATTATTAATTTAGAACTTCGTACGATAAATTTAAGTTCTAATTAAATATTTGTGGATTTATCGAAGAAAAAAAAGTAAGTGACACGTTTTGGCCGGATGTAAATGTTACCGGTAATGCTGGAAAATCGTTAATGTGTAGATTATCAAGCTAATCTGCTGATGAAATAATTTACTCCGTTTAAGTACGGAATCCAGAGTTTTCTGTAGATATACTAGGTATTCTTCACATTAGAGGGTTTCATATCTTTAATGTTCAAAAGTTTGTTTTTCTCATTTCCTTTCTGTTTAGAGTTTTGATTGAACGTTGACTCATCCTCCTTAAATTATTTATACTATGCTTCAAAAATTCATTTATTTAAATAAAATAACATGTTTGACCGTTTTATTCTTTGTTTTATAGTTTTTAAATAGATTGATGATTTATTTTATCAACTAATGTGTTGTGTACAGTCGAACCCTAATTTAGCGAGCCCCTATTTAACGAATTCCGCGATTTTATGATCTTTTTTCTTTCTCCGATTAAAATGAAGGTAAAATTCACCAGTTTAACGAATGATAAATATCAAATGCATTAATTTATTTAAGAGCTAGAATTTTTTTTTTATTTATTTTTATTAGAAAAAATTGAATATTTAAAAAAAAAATGACACATACTTTTTTTTGTTTCGAACGGAAAAAGACTTTTCTTGTGATCAGCAAATTTCGACGGGAAAAGGCAAAGACCATTATCAGACTTAACAGGTTCAGAAGAGTTATAATCGTAACTTATGGTGTGAGTTTTGAATAGGACAAGGAATTGCTTTTTTTTCTTCCAACTCCACAATGCAGGGGATATTTAATGTTTTAACAAAAATGTTGCATTTGATTGTCGGTTGTTGCACAGATAGGAACATGCATTTTTGATTTGTCAAAGCCAGTAATGATTCTGGTGTAGAAATTTATAATTAAAACTAATATAAAAAAATGCTACATTTTTAATGCTTTACATTGTTTGGAAACTTTGAAACATACTTTATGTAGCAGGATGAAAATGATGCAATATTTTCTTCTCAGACTAAAGTCGAAAAAATATTCCTTTGAATCAAGAATCAAAAATATTGTCAAATATCTTTTAGTATTTTAAAATTTCCAATTAACAGATGCGTAATATTTTTCAAATAGTAGTACTTTTAGCTGTTGAATAAAAAGTGTGTAATTTCTGACTATGGATATTGTTTGCGTAATTGCGTAAATCTTCAAAAGGTAATTGCGAAAAAATGTACTTTGTTTGGACTCCAATATAACGAATAACCTGGATTTAACGAAAAAAATGCTCTGTCACAAAAGTAGTTAAATCGGGGACGGGTAGCTAATCAGTTTCGAACTAATATAACTGCTTTAGAGAAACAATCGATCTATAACTTAAAATTTTCCAGTGCTAATGAGATTGCAAGGATCTCTGCATCAAAATTCGACATGAAGTGTTTCTCAAGAGTTCATTGGAAAAAGAGTTTATTGTCTTAAACCACAGCTCAGTGTTGTCTTGTATTATAGAGCAATAATTGTTCATACTAGTTTACTTAATTTCAGGGTATTTTCATGTACGTTATATAAAGTGTTTGCTTTTTCATATTGTATCAGGAATGTTTTTCTTTCCCATTAATATCTAGCTGGTATTTGATATCAGTATATTCAAAAGGATTAACCATGACTTTGCTACAATACATCGTTTTTTTGCAACTATTCCTTGTAATAATTTCTCACATAATAATATTCACATTTCTTGTCATAATTCTTGTCTGTCTTTTATGCCGTTTCTTATGTGTCTTGTTACTGGGTCTTAACTGTCTGTCCATAAAGTATAGTGGCAAAGTCAATTTAGTGAACGTTACGGGAGGTTGGTTTCATTGAAGAAATAGTGCACAAGATATTTCATATAATTATATTTTTGGCAGAGAGATTACTTAAATCTTCTAAATAAAATGCTTTTGTTTTCCACATTTAAACTTTGTAGTGAAAATAATTTTCTTGCTAACTTGTGGTTTTATGTGTCTTGCTGTGTACCTGTCTTAAATCTATCTTTGTCTTAATTGTATGTTTTGCCTCTTCTTGTCTGTTTTTGTGTGTGTATATTTTTTCTCACTTTTTGATTATGTGTTTGTGCGCATGAACCAGGAGACACACACAAGGAGAAACAGGGAATAAAATAAAAAGTTGCAATTTTGTACAACAAGGAAAGAACTGAAAAGTTGTAGTCTTTAAAAAATTTCCTAAAAATTCTTGTCTTCCAATAAAGTTTATTCATCTTTTTTGTTAGCAGATCTAGATCCTATATCTAGATCTGGTAACAAAAAAGGTTCTCTGCATTTGATTTTTATATTGTCTTGTATGTTAGCCCAGGATTTAGCTGTTGAGTTTGCTCGTGGTCAGATTAAAAATATGCACTAATTTCTGAAAAACATGTATTTTAAGCGATTGCGCAGGAAGTGGTTTGTGTTTTGACTGAAGTGTTCCTCATTTGGCTAGTATGTCTGCCTTTTGGTATTTATAAAGAAATTTCAAGGTTTATTTTATTTCTGAGACAATATGTGTGTCTGTATCATGTTTGCTTTTGAATGGATAACAATAACGGTCAATTTATTTTATAATAGACGAATTAAATTTGGATAAGAATTCAGAATTGTTTGCTGATTTAGATTATTCTCAATTGTTTGAGAAAGTATTAATATAAAAAATTTTCTATGAAAAATTATTTATATATATGCGGAGTGTACTTACAAAGAGCAAACGTTAAGGAGTTTTTAAGTCTTGAAATTGTAAAATAGAAAATTATGTAAAAACAGAAACATTTAAAATTAAAATGTAATTCTTTTATTTTTCCCTATTAAGTATGGTGTTTAATTATGGCATATTTACAATAAAAAATGCGTCTTTTCTTAAAACTTTGGTTAAAAAAAATTGACTGGTTAACGGGTTAAGTATTTTTTTTAAGATTTTCACCATCGCCATTTCTCTATCCACAAGGGCAGCAAATTAACCTTTAATTTTTCATAATTCTCATTTCAGCTTTTGAAATTTGAATGCACGGTTAATAACTCTAAAGGAAATTAATCATTATATTTATGTAAATTAATTAGTTTATATAAATTTCAACACGTGAATTTGTATGAAAATTAGTTCCATCCCCAATCTCTACTTTTATAAGTAAGCCAAGTAAATCTATTTACAAACCACACATATATATGCATACTATGTCCGTGATTAATCTGCAAAACATGAAGATATGGTGAAAAGAGGCAACATTTCTCATACTATATTAATTTATTGCGGTGCTCGCCACACATCGGTTTCGTGTGTTTACATCGCTCTGCGTCCGCCAGGCCAGATTCTCAAAACTATTCTAAGGGGTTGCCATATTCCGTAAGGGACCCATGGTCGGGTTTACCACAGAGTATCCCCCCAGTGACTGAGGGTAACAGCCCAAGGGAACGACATAGTTTTTAAAATTTTATAAACATTATTTTCTTTCTTCCCCCCTTTTTTTTTTCTTTTTGAGAATCCGTACTGGTAGAAATACATTAACAATTTGAATATAATATATATACAGAAAAAATAGAACATGTAAATAAGATATATACAAATATAATACAAAAAAATTTCCAACTGAAAGTTCTTCTAGAAGGAGAAAAAAATTATGTAACATAAGTGGCTAGTTTTTTTGGAAAATGTACATGTCTTCCTGATTTTGTGGTATATATTGGTTTTTTGTTAGTAGATATTTTATCATCTTTTACACTTTTGCTCACTGAAGGTGGAGTTTCACACACAGTTTCTGAGAGAAGATGTGCGGGTTTGACGCGATCTAGAGAAACTTTAGTTTTTCGACCATTAACGTCAATGGTGATAGTTTTGTCTGTTCTGGACAGAACTTTATGTGGTCCAGTATACGGTTGACATAAAGGTGGTTGCACACGATCGATTCTCAAAAAGATATGAGATGATGATTTTAGTGAAGGATGAATGTAGAATCGATCAGTGCAGTGAGCAGATGTTGCAACAGGATTCAGTTGTTGCATTCTGTGACGAAGATTAGTGATGAAATTATTATCCCAAAAAGGAATATTTGATATATCTATCATGTCACTAGGAAGACGTAGGTTTGTTCCATAAACAATTTCAGCACAAGAAGATTGCAGATCTTCTTTAACTGCTGTTCTAATGCCGAGAAGAATGATGGGGACTATTTCGGACCATCTGTTATTCTCATGGGCTTTAATGGCTGATTTCAAATGTCGATGGAACCGTTCCACTATTCCATTTGAAATTGGATGATATGTTGTAGTTTTGATCTTTTGTGTTCCCAGCATGCGAGTAAATTCAGCATACATTGATGAACGCATCTGGGTTTCTTGATCAGAGGCGATTATAGATGGGCAACCAAAACGAGAGATCCAAGTGTCAAAAATTGCACGGCAAATGGTTTTTGCTTGCATGTCTGGAATGGGGATTGCTTCTGGCCATCTGGAGAAGCTGTCGATTATCGTAAGAAGATAACGATAACCTTCAGATGGTGGCAAGGGACCTACAATATCTATGTGAATGTGAGTGAATCTAGCGTCAGGAAGAGAGAACGTTCCTAGAGGTGTTTTATTGTGCCTTTGGATTTTCGACTTTTGACACGATTCACAACACCGGACCCATTGCTTTATTTGGCTTTTCATGCCAGGCCACACGTAGCGAGAGCAGATGAGTTTTGTAGAAGCTACTATCCCTGGATGTGCAAGATTATGAAGATGGTTGAATATTGTTCTTCGAAACGATGCAGGGACGAAAGGACGTGGAACTCCTGTTGAAATATCGCAAAGCAAATAGCAATCTGAGATTTGGCATGGTTTTAGCTCTAATTTAAGAAATGATTCATTATTCTGCAAAATTTTTTGAACTTCTGGATCATTTTTCTGTGCTAATGCAAATTCTTTAAAATTTAAATTTGGAGAATTAGTAATGGAATCAATTTCGATTCTGGAAAGAGCATCAGCAACTATGTTCTCTGAACCTTGCACATGCTGAATGTCGGTAGAATATTGGGAAATTAAAACTAAGTGGCGTAGTTGTCGAGGAGAACATTTATTTGGGTTTTGTTTAAAAGCATAAATTAGGGGCTTTTGGTCAGTGTATATTGTGAAGTTTCTGCCTTCTAACATATGCTTGAATTTTCTTATAGCCGAATAAATTGAAAATAGTTCCCTGTCATAAGTCGACCACTTTTGCTGACTTTTGTTAAGTTTCATGGAGAAAAAGGCTATTGGTTCCCATTTCCCTTGTGATAATTTGGGATAAAGTGCCTCCAATAGCAATATCTGAAGCGTCCACCCATAGGCTCAACTGAGCCCCTGGAATAGGATGTCTTAAAAGGGTAGCTTCTGCCATAGCGTTTTTCGCTGCAAGAAAAGCTTGTTCTGCGTTTTCATTCCATTTTAATGGTTCGGAAGATTTGCGAACACTAGAATGAGATTTCTTTTGATTTGTATGTCCTTCTAGAAACTGAACAATGGGAGCAAGTATATATGCGGCTTTTGGTATAAAGCATCTATAAAAGTTAAACATGCCCAAAAATCTACGCAATTGTGTTAATGTGTTTGGTTTAGGAAAATCTAGAATACATTTTACTTTATCAGGTAGAGGTTTGATTCCATTTTCTGACAGATTAAAGCCTAAAAAGTCTATTGATGATGCACCAAATATGCATTTAGATACATTAATGCATAGACCATATTCATCTAATTTTGAAAATAGGTTTTTTAAATGTTGTTGATGTTCCTGGGGATTTTTAGATGCAATTAAAATGTCATCGACAAAAGCGTAAATTCCAGGTAAGCCACGAGTGACTTCATCTATAAAACGTTGAAACGTTGCGGATGCGTTACACAATCCGAATTGCATTCGTGTACTTTCAAATAAACCAAAACGGAGTGCAAATTGCCGTTTTGTGTATATCATCTGGGTGAATAGGAATTTGATGATAGGCTTTTACTAGATCAATTCGACTAAAAACTTTTGAGCCATGTAATTCAGCTGTAAAATCAGCAATACAAGGAATGGGGTATTTATCTTTTAATGTTTGAGAATTTAACGCTCTATAATCGCCAACAGGTCTCCAATCTAAAGTACCTTTCTTAGGAACCATATGAAGTGGGAAGCGTAGTTACTTTTCGAAGTCGTAAAAGTCCCAGATGCATCATGTTTTGAAATTCTGTTTTTGCAATTTTTAGGCGATCTGGTGCCAACCTTCGGGGTTTTGCTACCACAGGAGGACCTTTTTGTTATTATATGGTGAACAGTGTTATGTTTCACTGGTTGATTTGGATTAGGCAATTTTGTGATAGAGGGAAATTCTTTCAAAAGTTTATGATAAATTGTATCTTTAGAAATAGAAATTTGAACAGAGTGGAGATTAGCATGTTTTAAATGGCCTACTGATTGTAATTTTGTTTTAGTATCTCTAAGACATATGTGTCTGAGATCTGGCACCAATTCAAAATAATGGAGGAAATCTGCACCAAGAATTGGTGTACTTACATCTGCAATCAGAAAAGTCCACATAAAATCTCGTCGTAAATTAAAATTTAAGGTTTATGTTTTCTGCCCATATACATTAACTGAGGATGAATTCGCGGCAAAAAGGGTTTGTTGTGAAGCATTTCTTTTTTGATAGGCATTAGCAGGAATTAAAGACACGTCAGAACCGGTGTCGACCAGAAAGGAGATATTTGTTGTCCGGTCTCGAATGAACAGGTGACGTGATTCCTTGGGCAAAGAATAAGTCGCCATTATTCTTTGCTGGCTTCGTTTCCCTGCCATGTGCATGGTTTAATGCATTTTTCATCTCTACATTTTTTTCCGAAACGCCTGTGAAACCAGCAAATCGAAAAATCACCCTTATTCGAAATGCTTCTTTCACGGGAATTTTTGTTCCGACGGTATGGAGAGCGACCACGAGAGATTGAAAGACGATCAATTCTTTGATTTAATTTTTCAATTTCACGAAACAGTTTAGATTCTAATGATTGCTCTTTTGAAACAGAAAAAGTTTCAATAGGAGATGGCGAGACTTCGAAAATTCTGTCCGCAATGTCGGCGGCTTTGTCTAACGTAAGATCAGAAACAGCAGCTAAAATTGTTTGAACCGAAGATGGCAAAAGCTGCAGAAATAACTCCGTCATCAGTTTATCATCAACATTCAAAGATTCTGCGCGCCGTTTCATGTTACGCAGTAGTTCGGAAGGTTTTCGAGAGCCTAATTCTTCCCCCGAAAGAAATTTCCGAATCTCCTGCTGGGACGATTCCCCTGAACGATTTATGAGTTCGTTTTTTATTTGCGCGTAGGGATCAGTGGCATCTGGGTGCATGAGGTCATCGTGAACTAAAGACGCGGTGTCGGGAGGGAGATGAGCTACTATGTAATTGTACTTAGTTAAAGACTCAGTTATTGGTTTTGGGGTTGCTAAAGCGAATGTACTCTCACACATAACAAACCACAAGGTGGGATCGGATCTATTATATACTGGTATTTTTACAGCATTTACTTCCGACATTGTGCAAGGTTTTAGAACAAAATTACTAAATAAACAATAAAATAGACATGCATTCAATAATAAAAACGCTATAATAACCAGTAATATTATATTTAATTAGAATTTGGCATTTTGATCGATAGTACACATGATATTTTTTTTTTTAAACTTGTATCACAAGAATTTTATTTCATCCGAAATTATTACATGCAATCAAGTAATTTTAGCATTAAATATGAAAAAAATAAAATAAAATATTAAATTGATAAAACAATTCAAGTTAAATTAAAAGCACAGAAAAATGAAACAGAGAAAAAAAAATCCACTTATCTGTGATACATCTGCAGTTGAAGATGAGAGCCACACCCGAAATCGAAACCAAGGATGCTCGGATCCATAGACAAAGGAATTGAGTCCTTATACTAAATTTAGTTGAATGACGATGTTTTTTTTTATCACCATCGATTTTGTGAACTACTATTCACAAGGTAAAGTTTTGCTTGAATATACCGGGTCATCACTATGGTGAAAAAAGGCAACATTTCTCATACTATATTAATTTATTGCGGTGCTCGCCACACATCGGTTTCGTGTGTTTACATCGCTCTGCGTCCGCCAGGCCAGATTCTCAAAACTATTCTAAGGGGTTGCCATATTCCGTAAGGGACCCATGGTCGGGTTTACCACAAG
>BMAO01026369.1:0-168915 GCA_019973975.1 Trichonephila clavata | reverse complement strand
TGCACTTGTCCTGCTGGAGGCACTCCAACATTTTGTAAGCAGGTATTTGCAACGTTTATGTTCCAACGGAAAACAAAGATGGTTTCTGCAAAAGTGGAGACAGATCGTGCTACTTGGTATACAGCTGGTTTGCGGGTAGATAGTGAAAGTACCCAGATGGTTCAGGACGATGCAGATTGAAATGGCAAGATTCTTTGGAAATTGTTATTGTTTGGAAGTGCGAGTCATGATATGATGAAATGTGTCCGCATCTGCATGAGCAGACAACATGTTGCAAGGACAGAAATCACCACGGCACGAATTGAAGAAACTACTTAGATTGATCAACGGGTAACTCAGCTTTAAATCTCGTCAGAGCTGGGATTGAGATATGGTAGCAAGCAGTATATCATTTTCTGATGTGCTGCGATATTGTACTGAGACTGGCTCAATGGACAAGGACCTGATTCTACCTAGACAGATTAAACAAGTAGGTTCTGCATTCTCTATGATAAATGCCTAAATAGACTTGGTGATTATGATGAAATGTGATAGGTGAATATGCCTCTTAATTCCCTTTTTGTATTTTCTGTCTATTGTAAATAAATATTTTTTATTCGACTTGTAACCTTTTTTCTGCTCGCCCCACGTAGTTATGCATATTTCTTAATGATTTGTGGATTTTATAGATGTATCTGTTTACAGTGTTAAGCTTTTAAAATAGTTTTGTACATAAAATATTAAGAGTTGATAGGGAAGTATTTCATATATATTAAATCCTCTGATGAAATTTTTTTACAACTTCATGAATTGCATATTTTATATTAGTGTGGCTTACCAGTATAAGATATTTGAAATGATGCTGTAATTTTGTGGTTTGCTTTATCAATACTATAGAAAGTTCTTAATTTTTTTCCCTTTGTACTAGTATGCTATTAACTGGTATACTCGTTCTTCACACGGGTGGGAATTTATATATATCAAAATGTTATGCATGAATTTTCTCATTTTTTTTCAGCATTTAGAGATGAAAAATAACAATTGTCTATAAAATATATTACATTTACGTCAAGTTTGCCTACCTACACTTAAAATTCAAATTAATATTTTATTTCATTGGTGATCAGTTTGATGAAAATGAATTTTATTTTTACAATGTATTACATGTAAATACTTTATACATATAAAGATATCTAAAATGATTCTAATAAAATAAAAATTGGACATGGCAAAGTTTTTATAAATAAGTAAATGTAAGGACTCAAATTGATATTTTAAAGACTTGTAATTCAATTCTTAGCATTTAATAATCTCCCACTTTGTGGAAACTATGAAATAATATGAACAGCTATAAATGGAAATTTTTTTAGTTCAATAGAATAAGTAAATATGACCCTGTGTTAATTTATCAATTGTAAACAAAATTTTAAAAACCTCTAAAAATAGAATTGTGCATAACTTAGCAAATTATAAAAAAAACCAGTAGAGAAATTTACATGTTACTTCTATAACACTGCAATATTGATACAGTTTTACGTGAATAGATTTATATAAATATACCAAATATTAATTCTGATTTAAAAACCTGCGAAAAACATGAATTAGAAAAAAGTTACAAGACTTTTGTTAAGTTTACAACAAAAAATGTAGATGAAATCAGTTAGCAACAGAATTTGATTTTGAATGTAAGAGATTTAAATAACACACAAGATATATTGCAATACATGCAAAATAAATATAATGAGTTATTTCTACATGTATTAATTGTTTTAATACTTTTTTCTTAAGTTGCAATTACTGTAGCAAGTGTTGAGAGCTCTTTCAGCATATTAAAAAGTTACCTTCAGCAGTTGCTATATTAAGCATCAAACAAAAAAATTAAAACTTTTATAAAAATAACATCACGCAATAAAAAACACGTGTATGGGTATGCGGCACTTGGATCACAAGTTATTATTAATGCAAATATGTACTATATTAAAAATGTACATTAAAATTTTTAATAAATACTTTTTTTATATGAAGTGCCTATAACATGTTGATCTACTTCTTTTATATTGTACAATATTAAGGGAATGTACCATCAGAAAAAATGAAATAATTTTCAGAAATTCAATTTAATTATCCTTAATTTTAAATAAATTTTTCTTATTGAATTACATATAATTTATAAAAATAATAGAAAATAATGATTTATGTATAAACAATAGATGGTTCCAAAATACAATTTAAACGTAAAAAAGTTTACTTTAAGCCGTTGTTCATCTCATATTAAAGTGAGTTAATATGAAAGTTTTTGATTAATAATATTTATCCATTGGTGAAAATGAATTTCATTTTTACAGCACAATGAATTGCAAATTAGATGGAAAAAAATAAAATACAATATATATATAAATGAATAGTCGCATAAAATTTCCATTCACAATTAAATTCAAAATTTATCAAACCAAACAAATATTTCTGTACAATTTCAATGATGAATAATATTTATATATATATAAAAACAGCGAATCACAAGATTATTGTGTTGGACATTCCATAAACTTTTCAGGTCATAAAATTAATTGAATATATTTTGGCCATAGTATTCAAAAATAAGAATTTTTCAAACAAGAAAAAATGTACAACCAGACATAACAAATAATTTCCAGTAATTGAGGTGTGTGTGTTTTTTTTTAAAATTGGCTTAAGTCACTTTGTTTTAGAGCTAAAAAGTACCCTTTTTTAAAAATGTTTTTTGGAGACAATAACAGCAAAAAGTCAGTTTGACCAGCTATTATTTCACTGTTTAAAAAAAAATTAAGAATTTAAATCTTTTCAAACTCATAATATGCCCAATGTTTAAAATTTTTTAGTCATTTTAAGTGATTTATGTTTTATAGGTTACTGGGAAAAAGGTTAGTATGGATTTGAAAATCTGTTTCCTTGTTGATTTGTAATAATTATTTTTCTCGCTGAACTTGGAAAAAACACAAGATTTTTTAAAAATATAACCAGAAATCTCAAACCAGAATCCATACTAACTTTTATAAAACATACCAATTGAGAGTATCTACAAAAACTTTCAACACTATCTTGAACAGAAAAAATTAATGAAAAAGCTTCTAAGTTACATAAACTATTTTTTAAAACAAAAATTGGCCTTGAAATCAATTTTAATTATGTAACTATAAGAACAGGATATACATAACCAAGCAGAAATAATTTTAGCAATGAAAATTTAAACTATTAAATCCAAATAAACAACTTACAGTAACACATAGCTAATTATGTACGAAATAAGACAAATAACAAGTACGAGTTCAAAACACTCAGATTTTTTGTCAGATTTTAAAAAATGATTTTATTTCCTACAATAACCGTTTCTTTAAATGATCGATCAACCATTTGAGCAAAATAAGACATTTTAAAAATTATAATGTAAAACTAAAAGAACGAAATAATCGTAGCTACTGTAGTAAACAAACAGTACGTGGTCACGTGACATAGTTTTCACGTGATCGTGACGTCACATGAATTTAGTCCATTGGGTGTATTCGTCAAAATGATCTAGCTTTGTTCCCCTGGCCTCCTTGATCCTCCGATTTAATGCCATGTGACTTCTTCCTGCCAGGGTATGTTAAGAACTTTGTTTACGTAGCACCACTACCAAAATCCTTACCCGAGCTTAAAGAACGCATCAGTGCTGCAGTGCCGAAAATTATACTAAAGGACTATATTACAAAATGTGTATAATAAACTAGAATGTCGTATGGATGTGCGTCGCGTAGAGGGTGTATAGACTTGAGGAGTTTATGGCTTTTTTAATATATCTTTCATGTGTGTACATGTAATACTTTTCAAAATGAATGGATCCTTTATGCTAACTCAGTAATTGTATCTCTACTATAAAACAGATTTGTAAGCTCTACGGTATGCATTATCTTGAATAAGCAGATGTGTTTATCACAGCGTTTCTCAAACTGTGATGTGCACCTCGTAGGGAAGCGTGATAATCCTACGTGGGGGCACGAGCATCTCAAAAGGTCTAAAATAAAAAAAATTATTAAAAAAATATATTAATTTACTGAAAAGAACAAAACAAAATATCTTCTGACACACATTTACACTGATATAATATACTTATAAATGTACAGTACTGCTCAAGGTATTTGATAATTAATTTATCGATACTAAGATAACAACAAATTTAATAATTACCAGTGGACCCACATGGGCGTGTCATATACAAAATTTAATACCCATCTTGATAATTTGTACAGTTTATAATTAAAGTCGTATTGTAGCTTTTGCGTCATAGTACATTATCATTGCCTGTACTGGTCACTCGCCATCACTGGTTTATCAGAAATGAAGCTTTCTTCTCTCCTCTGTATTTTTTTATTTACTTATTTCAATGTTCTTTCTCGAACACTTGAGAAGTTTTTGCTTAAATTGGGGCAAATCTTCTTTCAAATGCCTTACAATAGTAATGTTACAAACCTAATGTTATTCAAGAGTACTTTTTAAAATTCATTATTTTACCTGTGAAAAGAGAAAAGTATCACAAAAAGCGAAAAAGAATCTTGGATTGAAGAGATTTTTTTTTATCATTACTAATCAGTTATCAAAGTTCCTTAAAAAATTTTATATATTATTTTATTTGTAACAAAGTCTGGATAGTTTTTTAAACAGTAAAGAATTTTAAGAATATTACACCCTAATTTTATAGAAAATTAATATAAAACGTCTTTATTTCGTTTCTCGCAAGATTGAGAGAACCCTATAATCCTAGATAATTATTTTAATAACTATATTTAAATTTTACAAAGTTATACCAATACTTATAGAAACAAAAAGTAAAATCGTGACAAAATAAATTTCTAAAATAAAATTCCCACCTCCATATAAATTTATCTATTATTATTTTTAAATTAAATATGTGTAATGAGGTTAGTTGATTTTAAAATGAGAGATATTTTTAAAATAAGATTTTATCATCTATTTCATTGTGATAGTGTACTAAATTCGCTCGGAAAAACTTATATTTACTATTGTCGCAAGAATTCTCACTGAATTCAATCAATTTAGTTTTTGATCAGGATATTTAAAAGTATTGACTATGCCATTTTCAGTTATAATTAATTAAAATAAAGTTTGAAAATTAAGAAGTTTGTAAATCACACAACATTTTAGCAATATTGGAGAAACTTAAGAATTCACAAAAATTAACACACCAAATGTGGTAAAACAGAATGTCTCTCTCAAGTTTTCGGCTAAAATAAAATACAAATAGTTAAGTTCGTCTAGACATTTTCATTTAATCTGTGCCAAGTTTGTTTATCCTATACAAATTTCACCTTTTCAACTCTATTTAGGGAAACTACCAAGCGATAAAATCTTCCATTCCATTGCCAAAGCAATGAACCTGAAACTCAAAGTTAATAAAAAAGAACTAATTTTTTTCTGCAATACTTCTTGCTTAAGGAGAAGTGAAATATTAAATTAATCGAAAGGCCATAAAATTGGTGTTCATTTTTTTATAATGATAAAATCATTTGATTGAATAATGTAATTTCTTTTGTTAATTAATTTTTCCATTGCATCTTTATAAACTTATATTTCTTAGAAAAACATCCAATATGCGGGGTGATTATAATCAAAGTTTGACATTTAAAATGTTATAAAAATAGAGGCCACTAGCCAGAATGACTTGTAAACTGAACTAAATATACTTAAAGAAGAAAGAAACGGCATGGCATAAAAAAAAGTTCCCAAGTTTACCAATGTGAGTGAGTGAATATTAACATCGCACACACAATTCAGTAACTCTAGGGCTTTTGGCAACTGGACTTGTTATTTTGATCCATGGTCTAGTGACGAGGACGACACCTGGGCTGACACACCTCTCCGAACTTCCACACCACATCAATGAGATGACGTTTCAGCCACGATGGGTGTTCGGAGTTTCAGGCTCAAACTCATGACACGACGGCCACGAGTCCGTTACCTTGACCACTAGGCTACCACGGTCACCTAAGTTTACAAATAGAATGGCTATAAGATGCAAGGTGGAACCTCTTTGCACATTGCAAAGCCAGTGATGCACTTTCTGAAAAGATATGATCGAATGAACAAGAGTCATTTTCCAAAAGCCTGGCCTTCAAGATCACCGAACCTCAATTTTTATGGCTTCTGGTTGTCGGGTTATCTTAAAAATGTTGTATTTAGTAGCCTAATTGCTCATTTAGCAGACTTGACGACCCTAAATACGCAACACAGTCACGAAGTCAACCCTGAAGCACTCTATTTGTTGTTTTTCGGTTGTAACTTCTGGTGGGAAGCATTATGAGTATATCTAGTGTAAGTCTAGGTGATAGTTAGCAGGCATTTTCAATGTTACTTTTTATCCGGGTTTTGGCCCAAGGTTTGTTAAAAACCAATTTTTTTACATCCAATAAGGTGTGATCTTGCTGTGATGGAGACGGGCTTTGCGCTAACACTGACGCAATAGTTGAAACACTTGGAAGTCTCTTTTACCATTAAAAAACCGAAACAATCATGGGCATTGGATAATAATGTTTGTTTAATGTGATACTCATGCCAAACAGTCATATTACGATTCAAAATTTCACTTGTAATCGAATCCATTTATGTTTTGCCGCTCAAAATGCCATCTATTAATAAACTGTAATTTGTTTTCGTGCGAGATACTATTTCCTCCTTCGTTGAAGTATATTTAGTTTAAGGTATCCGACTACTTGCGACAACTTTTTTTTTAAAAAAAGGAAGATATGGGGATTTTTTGTTGTTTTCAAATTTTGTTAGTACATTTTAAGAAAAATATACTAAAATTAAGAAAATAAAAAGAAATTAGTATTAGTAAAAAATGGGTAAAAAATTACAAAAAATATCATTAACGTGGCCCATTCTGTACCAAAATGAGCAAATTTTCAATTTTTCAACCCTGATGTGTTGCTATGTTATTCATTTTTGAAATGATCTTCAGGATAAGAGATATTTTAATTTTTGCAAAAACTACACAACTTTATCTTAGTTATTATATGAAATTGCTTACAAAAAGAGCGATTATATTTACATAAGGGACTGTAAATTTTGTAATAAAACAGTGATTGATAGATAAAAGATTAAAACACTTCTACTATTACACAGAACACACATAAAAAATTTGTTCATTATTTTCATAAGTATATATTTTAGCAATCACTGGCCCATTTTGAGCTTTTTCAAAAAAAAAAACACATTTCGAGTAAAACACGTTTTAAAGTATGACATATCTTGCTTAAAGTAATGGCAATGCTTTTACTAAATCACTTGTAATTTTTGTTCTGGAGAACGGAAAATAAAAAACTTGGTATTTTTATAGAGCTAATAAGATGGCCTACAAAATAAATTATAAAAAAAATTGTCCATTTTTGGCAAAATCCACACTTTTAGGGTAGTCGGTAATTGTAACAATCATTCTTCCTTCCCTATATACCAATATTGTGCATTTATTTAGAGTCCACTTTTTCAGTCAAATCGAAAATAGCATGAATGCAAAAAACGAACAAATATACATGAAAGACAAGGTGTGTGTGTGTGTGTGTGTGTGTGGTGTGTGTGTGTGTGTGTGTGTGTGTGTGTGTGTGTGTGTGTGTGGTGTGTGTGTGTGTGTGTGTGCTCGCGCGTGAGAGAGACAGAATAGTGTGTTGTGTATTTTCGTTTAAAGACAAATTTTAATGTCAAAAGAATTTTTCCACCAATTTTTTGCATAAAACTAGCTTATTTACTGTAAATCATGGAAACAATCCATAAATATCTGGTGTCCCATAGCATAAAAGCTTATAGTTTATCTTTCCAAAATAATATATAATTTCTGCTAGAAACATATTTAAGCAAAGGAAGATTGTGTAATGAGCTTACGAAACATTCAAGCCGTGTTTAAATGTTTTTCCTTCTCTTCGTAAGGTAAATTTTGTCATTTATATGTGTGCTCAGAATGTTGCGTAGTGCATTTTCAGCACACATATAAATGACAAAATTTAATTTGCATTTTTTTTTTACTGTCAAACTCATTTTTTTCAATTTAACAGCAATAAAATTAAATTTTAAACTGAAAATTGCATTAAATATTACTCACAAAAAAACTTCATTAGAGATAATTTTTATAGAATTTCATTTAAAAACTTTAGAGTGCTTCCTTCACAAATTTAATCTAATATTGTAAAACCTTGAATCAAGTAAGATATCTCAGAAAAAAGAAATATATCATGTATTATTTACAATAATAATTCATTTATATAGTTATGCCTTTTTCCAATTTTGAGAAAACTAAATAATATATTCATTAAAATAACATCATATACTTTAAAATAATTTTTATCATAAGTATTATTTTAATATTTTCTATTATTCTTAGAATCAAAAAATGTGTGTGAGAATTACATAAAATTGAGTTAAATATAAAAGCATATTTGTCATTAATTAAGAATTTATAGTAAAATAATTAACTATTTTTGCTTGTTAATCCGGAAAAAATTTTAAATAAACATCTGATTCGCAGGGGAAAAAAAAGGAGAATGAATTGTCACAGGTATTATATTAAATATTTCCTCTTTATCGATATAGTGTCTTAATTCTTTTAAAAATATCTATAGTACTAAGAAAAGGGAAGTATTCAAAACATATTTTGTACTTTGTAAAAATAAAAAATTTTAAAGTTAAGTTTTTTTTTTTTTCAATTTCCTAGTTTGAAAAATGTTCGGCCCTAATTGGATTCCCATCTTAATATGCTTTCACGCAAGGAAATTTATCATTTATATATATATATATATAGATATATATATAGATATAGGTAGATAGATACACATATATAAAGATATATAAATAAATATATTATATTCTAAAATCAAGATAACACAGTACCATACTTATTTTTTTAATATTCAGGCATTTAAAGGAAACTGAGCTTTAGAGAAATTTAAATCTGTTTTATTTCTGCTAACTCATGTTTTACTGCAACTGTGTGTTAAATTTGTAAATTATTATTTGTTGAAAGCATCTAATCAAAAGAGATATGCAAAATAAGCAAAAAAATTTATTTTTTTTCTCTTACTATGTGTATATATTTTATATACATACACACTGAAAAACCTTAAAGATATAAAATAATCTCATTAACTTTCAAACAATTCATAATTTTTTATAATTTCCAGAAATTTTGTAGTTTATT
The DNA here is from genome assembly GCA_019973975.1 of Trichonephila clavata. NCBI lineage: Eukaryota > Metazoa > Arthropoda > Arachnida > Araneae > Nephilidae > Trichonephila > Trichonephila clavata. Next base: position 159,719 of record BMAO01026369.1, on the reverse strand, counting down.
TTTCTTCATCTATATATGCTAAATGTTAAAGGTTTCCTTTAAATGTTTAAAAACATTGATAATTTATCTCCTGAAGCTTATTTCTAAATTTCCAACATAATTAGGAACATCATATCAATGAAAGATCCTATTCAATACCTACTTTAGGCTCTATTACATAGCGATATTTATGTTAAAAACTTCTGAAAAGTTTGGAGAAATTATTCATAAGTCGGACTCCGATTTAACGAATCCCTATGTAACGAATTTTGCTCTTTTTTCAATTAAATTGAAAGGAAAACCCTATTTAAAGAATAAAAAACCCGAATTCGCGAGTTATTTCCACGGCTGGAAGAATTTTTTTATTACACGCATGTCCATAAATTAAGGATAATTCAGAATCCCACAGAAATTGAACTCTAAAATAAAAATTCACCTGTAGAATTATCACACACATCTTGAAGAAGAATATGCAAATTACAGGAAACCAGCAGATGGCGCGGATAGTACGTCACAATGACGAGAGTGGGGTATATAAGGAATGGTGGCAAAGAAGTAAAATTGTTTACAAGCGCTTTAAAAGCCTTTCAGTGAAATAACAGCATAGTTATGGCACAAAGGAAGCATTTGGATGGTTTTTTACGTGGTAGAATTATCGGACGACAGAAATGTGGACGTACCCAGCTGGAAGTATCCGAGGAACTTGAAATCACCCAGAGTGTCATCTCCAGGCTTTGGCAACGATTCCAAGATGATGGTAATGTGAGTAGATGTTACAGCATAGGTCACCCCCGAGTTACAACGCCGAATGAGGACCGGTATTTGGCAGTTACTGCCAAAAGAAACAGACGGAGCACAGCATCAGACCTGTCTCGTCAGCTCTCTTCAGCTACCGGTACGACAGTTTCAAGGCAGACCGTGTACAGACGCTTAGGGCACATTGGTATATATGCTCGCAGGCCTGTCAGATGTGTTCCCCTTACCGCAACTCACTGTCACCTGCGATTAACCTGGAGAAGAGAGCATGCAATGTGGACACCGCAACGGTGGTCTTGTGTGATGTTTTCCGACGAGTCCAGGTTTAGTTTGCAGTCTGATTCTCGCCGGACTTTCATATGGAGAGCGCCATGTACCCGTTACCACTAAGAGAACACCACTGAACGACACCGTTACGGTGGTGTAGGAGGGCTCGTTTGGAAAGGAATTATTCTTGGTTCCAGAACATCCTGCATGTTCAGAGTGTAACGATGACAGACCACATCTATCGGGATGTCATTCTGGAACATCATGTACGTTTGTTTCGGGGTGCCATGGGTGCTGAATTTCTGTTTATGGATGACAATGCCCGTCCTCGCCGTGCAAACATTGTAGACTAATGCCTTTAATCGGAGGATATCCCCGTATGGATTGGCCAGCATACTCACCGGAGTTGAATCCAATAGAGCATGTGTGGGATATGCTTGGTCAACGAATTGCAGCCCGTCAACCCCCTCCCACCTGTCTACCGGAACTTCGGAGAGCATTGCTTGATGAGTTGTGTAATATTCTCCGAAATCAGATTGATAATTTGATACCCAGCATGCGTAGGCGTTGTAAGGCCTGTATTGCATCGTCTGGGAGACATACTCCGTATTAACCATCATACTAACCATGTTATACTGTTTTTTGTAAAAGGTTCTTTTTTGAAATTTGCTCCAGGGAGTAAAAATCGCAATTTTTATTAATTATGTCAAACATATAGCATCTTTTTTGCTCTTTACATTTTGTTTAATAAATAGACTTTACAAATTAGTCAAATTTGTTTTTCTTCGGTCTCTTTCTTTGCCTGAACTTCATTATCCTTTATTTATGGACATGAGTGTAGTTTGTATGAAAAATTACATTATTTTTTCAAATGACACATATTTTTTTCTCCGGAACAGTAAAAGACTTTTCTTTTTTTTTCAACAAAAAATTTCAACGGGAAACAGTGAAGACCATTAGTAGACTTTACAGATGTGGATGAATCATGAGTGTAACCTATCGTGGGAATCTGGAGTAGGACAGGAAATTCCTTTCTTATCTCATTTCAATCCCCAAAGTAGGGGATATTTTAAAATTTTAATGATTTAGATACATTTAATGGTGGATTGCCTATTAGTGCAACTGAAATTGAGGAAATTGTTGATTTGTCTTAGCCAATGAATGTCAATGGAACTCTAATAAGAAACTGCTACATTTTTTAAAGTTTTACATTGTTTGGAAAATGTGAAAACATCACTCTCTTTTATTCAGCAGGATGTAAATGATGCATTATTTTCTTCTCTGTATAAAGTCAAAAATGAACTCTTTCGAGTGAACAATCAGAAAGATTTTCAAAAATCAATTCGTCAATATATTAAAATGTATATTTAACTCGTTCGTGTAATAATTCCTTAATATAATTTGCCTTAGGGATGTGAATAAAAACAAACATAAAAGCTATACTAATTCTGTGTTTTTATGTTTAGGGCTTTCAAATTTTGTGAGGTTATAGAAAAGTATATCAAAAATAATTTAAGCTATAAAAAAAATTACATTTGATTTTTTGATTGATTTTTGTCAATTGAATCGTATTGTATCCCCTTAAGAAGGTATCTTAAGCTCAATTTTATTTTACACTTATATAATAATTTACCAATCAGAGATTTGTAAGAAAGCTAAATGTTTACAAATCTCAGTTTGGGTCATATACCAAAGCACATGGTTCGTAAATATCAATTTCACTTTAGAGATATGTGTATATATATGTGTCTGTCAAGTAGGGGTATACATATTTCCTTCTTGAAATACTCTTCTAATTCCATGTTTCAGATTTAATATTATCAATTCAAATTTCATAAAAAAAAATCAATGCAAATGAATTCCAAACTAATGAAAGCTAGTTCTGAAAATTCAAAGGGCTAAGTTAAAATAATATGAAATAATGTAAAGAACTAAGCAATTCTGATTTTAAAATATACAATCATCTTCCCAATAAGATTCTCGTACTTGCAAAAATTTTAAAATCCTTGATAATTTTATACAAAATGAAAGAGCAATAATGTATACTTTTATAATATTGTATACATTGTTATTCTTGAGCTTCATGGCATTTAACATAAATTCATTATCAGTATCAATTAGGAATATTTTTTGGGTGAATAAAAAATTCCTTACAACTTTCTTTATGAATGATATATTTACTAAAAATAAATTTATTCTTGTGTGATTTCAATCATAAACTTCTTCTCTCTCAATGCTGTTTAAAACGGGTATATTAAATAAATATGTTAAAATGAGCAAAAAATAAAAATGGTATTCTTCTCACATATTTTGAGGTCTGAATGTTCATATGTAAAAAGGAATCATTTCTTTAAGTTTTGAGGTTGCAAGAAATGTAGATTCCTTTCCTTATCCATGCTCAAACCTCGGAAGAATATCTAAAGTAAAAGAAAGAGCATATATATGAAAAATGTCAAGATTTGTAGGAAAGATTTTGTTGTAAATTGCAAAAGAACAGTATCAAACACCTGAGAAAGTTTGAAAAGTATTCTCTATATAATGTTATTCCAAGAAAAATTTTCTCGATACTACAGATTCTATTTTTCATAAAAAAAATGCTCAAAGTTGCTGGTATTATAGATATTATACAGTTGCTGCATTTAATTATAAAATAAACCGAGTTCTTTATATTCAGTTCTTAATAAAACTGAAATAAAATATACAACAAATATTCTCCATTTCAGTAAAAAATGTCTTTATAAATTAAATGAAAATCATTCTAGACAACTTTAAGATTCATTCCTTAATACTAGGCAACAAGATTAAACACGAGGAAATTTTTAAAGTATAAAAATATTCCAATATAATTCCAAATTTTTGCAGCGTCCATATCCTTTCATGAAAAAGAATTCTTAAAATTTAGAAACATGTATGTGTATGTGTTTCTCATTTAACATAAAACTAAAACTTTATTTGGTATTAAGAGCATTGGAAATGAAATATAAACAAAACACTATATACAGGAAAAAATTAATTCAACATTAAACAGGTACAAAATTAAAGCATCCTACATTCTGTGTGAGTGTGTATTCTAGTGAAGTCAAAATATGATATTAATTTTGAACTTTTTTCAGTTGTTTGGGTCTTTTTATTTAATATTAATTAAAGACGACTAAGTATTTTATGAAAGTTAACTTAAATTGTAAATGATGACAAAAGGTAAAAATGTATGAAATTTGAAATGTGAGTAACACATTTCTTTTTGTTTGTTCAGTACCAGAGCGTGTTGAGAGGAGACTCTCTTATTGGTTGCTTCTTGGAGGTGCGAACCATTACGTTTCAAATGGCTTTCATTTGAAGCGTAATGGTCACTTTAAATAGCCAAATTAAGGTAAGCGGAGCAAGTCTAGTGCTGAGAGGGGAACTTCTTGAATTAACTTCGTTTTCACCACCCCATCAGAGGGGCTTTCATTTACTTACGTATTTACTTTATAATGTGTGTGATCCCTTAAAATTACTTTATTACTTGGTAGCGAGAGGGATAACACAGCTATTAGCCCAAAATGCATTTTATTCCAAGTTAATTAAACATAACATTAAATTCAGTAATAAATTTTTGCTTTTCACAGCCTTTCGCTTGAGAAAAGTTTTAGTCCCGTTTAAGGTTTAATGATCTTGAGATGATCAGCTTCCGAGTGCAGATGTCCCCGCAACCCCTTTCATTGGTGTGATACAAAGTCTATGGAACGGCTGCTTTGCTAACTCCGTCTTTAAGATGTCATCGCAGTTTCTATCTCTTGGTCCTTAAAGTGCGGCTTCCCCGTGACCTCTATCGAGTCTTCGAAGAAGAAAAAACTGATGCTGAAGGTAATACAGACGAGATTGCAAGAGATCGAGAAGCTCCTCGTTAAATTACGAACCAACTCTTTAAACCCCCTGAGAGAGCCTCTTTCACGCCCCCTATCATCTCTACTTGGCGAGCGTAGCTGGTCTGCACATGTCCCTCCTAGCTTTAGTCCCAACTGGTGCTTGAAGCAATAGGCTGGAGCGTCTGAAATAAATTTCGTCGCCAAACTAGTTTACCAAACTAGGGGCTATAAATTGTCTTGACACTTTTACACTGAGGACACCCTCTAGGGTTTGTCGTTATCACAACAGGCTAACACTCCTTTTCATTCAAATAGAGTTCATGGCCTACATGTGCGAGAGAGACCTAATAAAGGATACTGGTCACAGAAGCGTTCTTTATATAGATCGTGGTGCCCAACGTTATCTAAGGGTCGGAGAGGGGTGTGTGGTTTCAACATAGCCACCTTCAAAATCGGTGAGACATCTGTTTGCCTTCAGATATGAAAAATACACGGTCTCTTTTGAAAGATAAAATGTCCCATCTGAGCAATCCGGTCACCCCGTACATCAAACTTGACAAGTATTGTCGGGAAATGTTAGTCTAATGAGCCGTCGTCGCAACTTCAATCAAATTTTTCAGACAAATTAAATAAAGCATCATCCTTACGCTCGATGTGCGACTTAATTTACATTTTGGTTCAGAGTCACGTACCCCATACTTAAGGGTAGGTTTTACTGTTCTTTAGAAATCTTTTTCCTGTCACGCTCACTAGCTCTTACAATTTATTTAATTTTCCGTCATTTTAGTGTTGGAAAACACGATAAGTCGTCTTAGTCATATTAAAAATTAAAATAAACAAAAATTAAGAAAATGTATTTAGATTTTAAGTGAAATGAAAGTAAATTAAGCTGGTTTATAAGAATCAAGAAGAATTTTTCTCTCTTGGTCTTTTAACCATTTCTTTTAGAGTGTAGTTTTCCAGATTAGTCATATGAATAAAACAGGGATTCGAAAACTTTTCTTGCTATTTTTCGATTATATTTTTAAAGATATTTATTTATTTTAAACCGTATGAAGAATAGGAAAGTTTAAGGTTGTGTGAAGATCTTAGGCATTGAAGATTGAATTGAAACTCATTTATGGGTCTCAAGGGTGTTAAAAATGTTTCGAGAGCACACAATATGAACAATTTTCGACTAGAAATAATTCTCTGAGGTTAAAATGAAATAATTTGATTCTTTTACACATTTTTTATAAAGGAATAAAGTTTCAAAAAAGTATAAAATGTCTAAAATATAATCATAATTTTAAAAATAATAAGCACATAAAAATAAGAAAATTTTTTGTTAGAAACAAATAGTAAGTTTTACGACCCGCATGATATTTTCTGCAATAATAATTCTAATTACTAGAAATAAGTTGATTTATAGTGTCAAATATATCCTTATTACATGTGGTAGCGATTTTATATAAATAGAATAAAAAATAATATTTTTAAAAATAAAAAAGTACATTTTTAAATTATCTTTTTAAAATTAAATTTTTTTTTGAAATTTTTCAAAAAATTACAAATATGTAATACTATAAATAGCTAGGATTTAAAGATTATGATAGAGTTTATAATTCTGTAAAGTTTTATGCATCAAAGTATGATAGTTTCTGAAACGCAATGCGCGTACGTGAAAAAAACACAAACTGAGAAAAAAGGCTTTAAAGTTTTAAATTGAATTTGAGAAAATAAATTTTAAAACTTACATGCTAAAATGCTCTAGGATCATACGATATGCCTTCCTGTTGCTCAAACAGCTCAACTTCTTTAGTTTTTTAAATTTTTTTGGCTCTGGAGCTTCAAAAGATGATGCTAAGCTCCTCTTTCTTGACGTAAAGATTCGACGATTGTCACGTTCAGCCAGGGACACACAAACATTTTTGTAAATTTTTAAGCCAAATTTCTCTAAAATAGCAATAAGTATTTGATTTCCATCATTAAAAATGCTGGTTGCTAGATTTGCAGCAATCTCTGCAATCTGAAGGCTAGAACCAATCGTCTTAGGACAAAACTTCCAAATTAATGAATTTAAACTTTCATTAGGATTATGTGTCTTACCTCCTAAACATTTCTTCAGGAGTGCCGGATAAGATAAGTCTGCAAATACAGACTTAATTACATCTCGAACAGCTTTAGAAACTGAGGGTTTGTGTTTATAATTTTGTAAATTACTATTAATTGCAGCATTATACTTATACCATGTATTCGGATTCGTAGGACAAAACCAGTGCATCGGTTCATCATCGGTGCTGCAAGAATGACCCCAAACAGCCCAAATGGCTTTCCGCATTTCCTTTACATTAGTAGAATTGCATCGAATAGCATTACCATAGTAATGCGCAAGCTTATCAATTAAACTATCAGTTAACCTACCTTTACCGCCTATAGTTTTACCATCAGATAATTTCTTTTTACCATATACTAATTTAAACTTCCTAAGCCTTGTACCCATTCTCTTTTGCACATGGCCTACACATTCTATTTTCTGAATAAGATGGTCATCGCCGTATGGCTTGTTTTCAGAAAGGGCATTGAATGTTTTTGTCTCGCCATCTCCTATGTAGTTCGAATATTTCAGGTTGTGAAGCTTTTCTGATCGATTAAAAATCCTCAACATCCCGTCAACCTCCATCTTGCCAGCAGAGACAGAATAATTTTTTCTACATGAAATCTTATGCGCTCTTTGCCATTTATTGTACTTGATACCAAACTTTACCCCTTTATAACCGTCGCATCCTTTGCAAAATGAGGACAACACTTCCCTATCCAAAACCTTACCTGTTTCGGCCCCTATTACAGTACATACTCCAATCAACGGTGAATGTCCGCTAGTCTTCCAGGTCCCATCACCACTTACCGTTAAAATGTTATCAGGTGACGAAGAATTTTCTTCGACAGCTGCCCTGTTCATGCTTTCTTCGGCAACTTCCTTCATAACAAGTGAAAGTTTATTATTAATAACATCATATGATTTTTGTTCAACAGGATTAGGAAAACTCATTACAGCACAAAAGGTTTTTAATGGCTCTAAACCTTGACCTATGCATCTAATTGCTAAAATAGATCTTCTGTTTATTTCTGGAGCATTATTTTTATTCCCAGTGTTTTCACAGCTTGAAAAAGTACAAATACTCCTACAGTTTTTACAATGTATTTCAAAATTCGAACATAATCCACGAGTGGATTTTTCATTAATTGTTAATGGTTTATGACATTTTAAACAGCATGATACTGACAAAATAGAGCTAAAGGTTGAAATAAAATCAAAAATACGATATCCTTTGAAGTGTTCACTTACCTTAACAAGATTTGACTTTAATGAAGTCTGAATTCCTGAGATTTTATTACTGGAAGCACACTTACCTGTATCTCTCCTTTCTGCAACATTTGTATCAGGACATACCTTCATGAATTGGTTCCCTCTAAATCTTCTTTTCTTAGGACGCTTACCTGAAGGTCTACGATGTATATTTTCCATTTCAAATCAAAAGATAAATAATGTTTTGACTTTCGATAAACGATTTCAAACAACGTTGTTTTGAATTTCGATAACTTATTTCAAACAACGTGCTAGCATTACCAAAACAGAATGTAAACACAGAAAGAATGAATGTGTTGAGTTGCAAGCTTCCTTCTCATTCCCCCAAGTGTTTAAAATATTTCATGAGGCTTTTTAAAAACAGAAAAATGAAACGTATGCGGAAATCAAGAATAAGTGTGCGTGGCATGTGTCCATTTAAACACTGTTATTACTAAATTGCTGTTTGGAATTTTTTTTAATAACTTTCGAAGTTTTTGTAGCACTATCACGTGGTTGGTATCAAAATATTCAAAAGAAAATGAGGAACAACATATATTTTTTTCGAAAATTCGAAAAAATCCGAGATTAACACCCCTGAGACCCCTTATACATTTTTTACGCGGTATTAATGTCATTGGGATATTTGCATATTGCTATTCTGTGACTTCTAACATTTCAGTCTTGGAATATATAAAGAAAAAAAACTGACAAATCCATTGGTATTCTTAAGATTATTTTGCTTTTTTGTTTGCAGTTACTTCTATGATATTTATTTTGGTTTTATTGTACGTTAAGTTTAATACTTGAAGCCATGCATACTTAATAATTTTATATTATTTTTAAACTATCACTTTAAAAAAATACAAGACGCATTAGAGACTAAGATGGATTTAAATTGTATTTCATAACGTTGAATTATAGTTCTTACTAGATATTTCAACTTCATAAATTTATTGCAATTAAATGTCTAACATATTTATTTTCATTACTTTTAAAATACTGATATGAGAAAAAACCTTTTGTTTTTCCTCTGCCTCCTTTTCTATTTAATAATTAAAATACGAATAAAAGCTGTATCTAATAAGTACTTATACAACCTATTTGTTATTCTTTAAGTAATATTTTTTATTTTTAAACTAACTTTTTAGAAACATTTAAAAACTTTGAAATAATTTTTTATGTGACTTTTCCTTCCTTTCAATAAGCTATATTTAAAATGGTATAAAATGCATGGCAAACTTAAAAGTTGAGTAAAAAGAAAGTCAATAACTTTAAATTTCTGTTTATATTAATTTATTATAAAAAATCAAAACAATATAGCTTATTTTACGCTGGAAGGAAAGTGCTTGTGCAAATTGCTTGGACATCTAATAAAATGCGTCTGTTTTTTAAAAAAACTAATTAGTTAAAATATAAAGGAATAAGGTTTTTTGAAGCGTTTATCACATTCGATATTCTATATCCATTGTTAATAATAGAAAAATAATTTCCAGATTAGTTTACAACTCAAATAAGATGATTCATCTTCATTCACTTTAATTAACTACATTCAAATTAATTTTTCATATTTGCATAGTTCTTCCACTTAAGTATATTGAAAGCTCTTATTCCAGTCAATAAACTAATTCCTCGAAAGTGAATACATAAGGCCAATACATTCGTAAGTGCGTGGGAGTGCAACACAATTCATTAAACGTTTTTCGTGCAATGAATAGGGATATAAAGCAATTACAGAATTATTTATTAACGGAGCAAGAGAGTTGCAGGATATCTCAAATAATTATTTATCTGAGTTCTGTGATTTAATTATCTAGATGAAGATGCACTTAAATCTTAATAATTGATTGCATTATTGGGAGAAAAAAATTGTAAAACGTGTCATAAAAAAAGCTGTTTTTATATCGTGTTTTCAAAAATCCGATAAAATAAAAGAATTCATTTTCAACGAATTAAATAGTTAAATTTTAATATCGAACACATCTGTACTTTTATATTTTTTCTTTTTAAAACTATGCATATTTATTCAACCCCATTCTAAAGAAAAATTCGAAGATAGTAATGAAAAACATAATTTATCTCAAAAACTGGCACTTAATAATTTTTGATTTTTTTTATTTAAAAAAAATATCGCATTATTTTCGTGATGCATATTAAGCCTTTTTTTTAAAAGTTTTTCATAGAAATATATTATTAATAATCCATTGCTTAAACTACGGTTTTTAGGTCAATAAAATCTCTAAATATGATTTAACTCTTTTTTTCTTCTTTTAAGTGCTTTAATGGCTCTATATGCATTATCCTCACATAATTTAAAAAGTACACTAATACCACGTAGTTAAAACAAAAATTAATAATTAAATTTCTGTAAAATGAGTCAATACGAAGAAAAAAAAATCCCAGTCTTAACAAATAATTATAGTACTAATTAACTCAAAAGGTCATAAATAAGAATGTTCAATGACTGATAAAATATTAAATAGAATATGTTTATATATATAGAGAGAGAGAGAGTATATATATATATATATAATTTTTTTACTCGAAGAACTTTGTCGTGGTCTTAAGGAGATTTATTCTAATGAAGTTACCGATAAAAAAAGACAATTATTAGTGAACTGGAAAAAAAGAAACTCGCTCTAAATTTTTAAAAGTAGCTGTTTAGTATTCTTGTAAACTTAACGCAGAAGAAAATGATAACTTTCTGCTGTGTAGGTATGAGTTCTTTAATTGAGAGAGATAAAGACTGAACATCTCAGGAATCATAAGAGTATTCGTTTAATTTTATAACTATGACATTTCTGCTTTTATTTTTTACAAGTTTTCTAACTTTGGCAGTTGCTGATTTTAAGCCTGAGATGTCTCAGAAGGAACGTTCCAGCTTCATTTTGAGGATGATGTTGCGAAGTATAATGGAGTTTTTTCCTGAAATACAAATTCATTTATTTTTGCTAATAAAAGTCACCACGTTGCAACGGGTCTATCCACGAGCCTTCAACTTATCCTCTTGGGGTAAATTTATTTCTTTTTGATCGAATGTTCTATTGAACACTTTCTCAAGAAGAAGACTTGATTTATATATTAAAATGAGCTGTTTACTTAAGCGTGGGCATTTATTTAGTCGACGGATAGTCACTGGATGGATACTTATTAATAATTGGAGTATAAGTTATAAGATTGAGCTTAAAAATTGTGACCTTCGGTCGTACAACTAAGAGATTTACCGTGAAGTCTAGCGTAGAAGTCCAGAGTGTTCCAAGAGTAAGTGGAGTAGATAATGCTCATATGTTAAGTATCCGTGTGATTCCTATTATAATTGGTTGCGTAGTGCCTTTCCTACCTTTAGTTGTTGGGTTTACGTAAGTGGGATAGTAAATATGAATTTGAAACTGGTTATGGCTGATCTTTACTCGAATTCCCAAACTCCAGCAACCGCTACCAGGTTGTTACAACGTCAACATATATTCCTAGAAGAGCTTAAGGAAATTCTTTTTATTACAATAACTCCCTTCTATTAACCATTGGACGAAACGTTCGAATATGGTACATTGCCGTAGAGAAGGCTACTGGTAATGATCATGAACTCGTAGCCAGGATATCAAGGGTTTGAGCCATGTGCCACTGAAGGGAAGCCGTGTAGAGGGGGCTGTCCAAAATAAACTAAATTAATGAGGGGGTATCCGCACGAGTCCAATAAACACAGTCCACAGTCCGTTAATATTACTTGCACTTTATCACTTGGGTATCTCACTTCCATGTAGCGTAACTAATGTGTCATAAAAGTGTATGGAAGATCGTCATATAGCAAGACTCTTACACGTTGCATTTGACAGAGATTAAAGTCCTCGAATTGTCATGCTTTGAATGTGGAGTGTCATAAGCTAACATAAGTGAAGTCTTTGTCATTTGATTATGGTTCGAAATAGCTAGGTCTATCAACAACAGCTTTGTGTATCGCTTCTATTACAACACTAGTTTACCTGAGAAACAACCAGAATTTTTCTGCTATACAACAAAACTCGTGACTCCAGGATTCACTCCCTGCTATGGATCATTTGAAGAATATAATTGTCAAATACATATTCAAATACCTACTAGCAATATACAAACTATACGTAACTATTCCCATGACTTCAACATCAGCATTAGTTTTGAGAGACATTAAAACTCCATTAAATTAATCACAAAATAGCAATTCTTCTTAGAACGAATCATGAGAGAGAATTTCTTAAAATTCTATTTTCAATGCAGGTATTGAAATATTTCTACGAGGGCTGTTTTTTAAGTAAAAGGGTCCGTTTGTTTTTTAAAAAATAACAACAATATTTTGATTAAAAAAACCTTTATTTTAGGATTGTACATATTTTTGCCTATTTTTCTACATATTTGCCGAGTTTATAAATGCACTTGCCATACCTTAGAACAAAGTTTTGAAAATCCTCTTCAAAGAAATCTGCCGCCTGGTCGTACAGCCAAGAGTTCACGGCCGCTTTCATTTCTTCGTTGTCACTGAAGCGTTTCCACCAAGACTGTGTTTGAGGTACCGGAAAAGGTGGAAATCGTTAGAGGAGCAGGGTTGGAGCTGTATGGTGCATGGTCCAAAACCTCCCAGCCAAAAGATTTGATTACGTCCCGAGTCGTTCGAGAAGTGTGAGGCCCTGCGTTATCGGGGAGGACAAAACACCTTTTAACAGCATGCCACGGCATTAAGAAGTGAAAGCGGCCGTGAACTCTTGGCTGTCTGACCAGGTGACAGACTTCTTTGAAGAGGGTTTTCAAAACTTAGTTCTAAGGTATGACAAGTGCATTGATAAACTCGGCAACTTTGTAGAAAAATAGGCAAAAGTATGTACAATCCTAAAATGAAGATTTTTTGAAACTAAATATTGTTGTTATTTTTTTAAAAAACAAATGGACCTTACTTAAAAAACAACCCTCGTAGTCCCTTATTTTTAATGAGAGCATAAGAGCTTTATTAAATACTGGCCGTTCCCTGCTCGCTTCGGTGGCTATTTCAGGACATTGTAAAACTATACGGTTTTTTTAAGTTATCGTTATCTAAATCCTAGTATTAAGGTTTCGATTGCATTGAAAACCATTCTTGTATCCATCGATTCTTGATTTAAAAAGGACAAGACTTAAATTTCTAAAATAGAAGCATATTTATGATTAACACTCCTGTAGTCAATTTCCAAAAATTCCATTTTTAGCGCATCACTACTCAACAAGAGAAAACATGTTTGCCAAATTCCAAGTCCGTAGGTCTAATCAATCAAAAATGAGAAACTGAACTCTGTAACGTCACCGTATCCCGTCGCAGACCCCCTTAAAAGTCAATTTCTACAAAATCCGTTCTTAGTGGATCTCTACTCAGTAGAAGAAACATATTGTAGCAACCCACTTGTTGTTGTTAGTGTTTGAGGGTTCGAGTAAAGATTTGCCATAGCACATTTAACACAATTTTATTAATCCTTTTTCTTAATAAACCAACACAACTAAAGGTAGGAAATGCACCCAAGAATACCCAGAAGAGCAATCGCATAGGATTAATGCTACTAACATATAATTAAAATTTACTTAACTGACTCCTGGAGCACTCTTGACTCCTACGCTTCAATTCTCTGTAAATATCTTGTTTAACTCAACGACCTTCGGTCGTCAGCTTTTGATCACAATTTAATCAACTTTTAATCTCCAACTTCCAACCATCGAACCATCATCGTGTCACAAATGTCAACGCTTAAATATAAGAACTCATTTAGCTAAATCTCGACTTCTTTTCTGAGGAAAGTTTTCAACAGAACTTTCAGTTAAAAAGAATAATTTTACCCAGGAGGATTAGTTGAAGATTTGAAGATAGACCCGTTACAATATATTGTTACGTAGATCGGGGTTCGAGGATTTTATGCAAAATCAGTCGTAAACAACAAGACAGTTCTTTAAGAGCAATGAGTCTTTATTGGCGTAAATCAATCCTTAAAAATACAGGATTCAACAGCAAAATTCTCAGTATAAATATCAGAAAGATTTCTCACCTTCAACAGCACTTAGACACAATTATCAGTATCTAAAAAAATACGCATATATAAGTTTATCACAAGCACAGCCGAGCTAATCACGATAAAGGCAAGTTTACTAATCGGTAGTCAAAACCAGACTCGCTACTCACTGGTTGAAACCAGACTGACTGTTACGGAGAGTATCGCTCTATTTATAGCCGTGGCCGATGGTTCGAGAAAGATGCGCTTGCGTCATAGATCATGAAATTAGTGGATTTCTCCACTAATTTCTAAGAAGAATCTAGAGAGTCCCAAACTCGCCAAAAATGGTCACCAACATGATCGCCAAGTCGCCAAAATGGTGGCCAAAAATTATGCCAAGTTGGCTTTATCACCAATATTTCACCAAGTTCCCATTGAATCGTCATTATAATGTAAGGGACAGCGTTGCTTGTGAATATTACAATTTTATCATGAAATAAATATAGCATAGAGTAGTATAAATGCATTACACATCCAAATACAGATTATTTAAGCTGTTTTATACAAGATTCGTAACAATATATCACAATTCAAAAACTCTTTTTTTCTAAATTTTCCGTGGCCCTTTGGGCTCTATTTTTTCAAATCAGGTTTTAGAGACTCTGTATCAATTGAAAAACATATTTACCATAGTTCAAGTCTATGGGTGTAATAATTGGAAAACGAGAATTTTTTACTATAACGCCCACACAAGTCACTTACTACCACACATATCATTATTACTACCATAATTATTAATTACATTTTTCTTTTGCGCGGTTTTACAAGTTTACTGGAGTTCAACGAATAATGGAAATTTGTCCATGAAGTTATTTAGTGCAGGTGCTCTTAAAATAGATCCTTTGTTTTTCAGAAATGTACTAATATACTGAAAAGTTAAAAAAATATATTGTTTTGGGGTTCGAAAATATTTTTGAAATATACATAAAGAAGAATGTTTTCAAAAAGTAAATTCAAACTTTCATTACTTAGTGAATTTTTTTCTGCTTTATTGCAAGCTATGTATTCTTAAAAAAGCATTATAATGGCTTTAATTCCTGTCTCTCGAAATAAATTCCTTTAAACTTTAATTCAAAAGAAATTTACGGTGAATTTAACTCGCATAAGATGGCACAGTATTGAATAGAACTTTTTTTTTTCAAAAAAGTAGTTATAAAAGACAGACTAAAAATTTTATCTTCTTATGTTATTTCACTAAAAATAACTACGACTTAAAATTGTCTGGAATTTCATCATAATTGTTTTTAAAATTGATTTTTTAAAAAACTATTTCACAATTTTAAAATCCCTTAGGCTCTTTTAATTATAACTATTTTCGCACCATTTTTTTCTTGGATACTATCAAAATATCCTACTCAAAACTATGAATGGAATGTTTCTTAGTGTGAATATTTAACTCTCGAAATTTTTATTCTGGATTCTTAAAAATCATTCAAATTTTACCAATTTCAGCTTTATTTTTTTTCACAAAAAATAATTATAAAACACACATTTATTTTCATGTAAAATTTAATAAAACGCAGTATTTAGAAAACCAACAACTATTTCTGATTCCTTTCTCATTTAAAAAAAAGATGGTAAAAAATTAATCATGTGAAAAAACTAGTTTAAAGTTTTAACTCTCTGGAAAATTAAATCATAACATATTTGTATGCATACTATTTATATAACTTATGATGGGGATTTTTTAATATTTTTCTAGAAAAACTTTTAATATAAAAATAAATTTATTTCCCTCAATTGAATATCAAGTGTAAAATAACAGAAAATAACTAATAAAAATTTAGAATTGTGAATTTCAATAATTAAGGAAACCCTTTCAATTTAATCTTTATGTTCAGGTTTAATATGCCCAAAATATACAATATTCACAAAAAAATCTACAGTAAAACGTCGTTTATCAGGAATCAATTGGGACCGGACACCTTTCGGATACGCGATTGTTCGGATAACCGAAAACTGAATGCTACCCATGCAGTATATGATATTGGACACTATACAAATATTGAAAATCATCACATGCGGGAAACGTGCTTGAAGAAAAAGCAAAATAGGTGCAAAATGTCACAATTTTACCTTGATTGTGGAAAATAATCACTTATTTTTCGCTGTACCATTTTTTCAATGCAAGGTCTCTGATTCTCTTCAGCAGCAGTAGTTGAGTAAGACAGCACTCTGATTGTTGTCCGTACCACTCCATAGCTGTCTCTAACGCAGAAACGCGTCGGCATTTGCTACGTTCGTTGTTGTTGTCCCCATCTTCCGTCCGTTTCATCGTCGATAGGGTCGGATTCGTCTTGCATGGAAGTCACAATCTCGTCATCATTTAGCATTTGAAATACACAGTCTTCTGCATCGCCTGCTATCTAGGTTTCTACATTAACAAACCTCAACAAAAGAGCACGTATACACCCCCTCACCTGGAAACAAACTGACCTAATATTCCGCGCAGATGTTTACCAAATCACACACTGCTCAAATCCCTCACCTTGGGTTTTCCCGTCACTTTTGGCCTCACAGGAAACAACTGTTGAGCATTGCACTGTTCGGAAACGTATCCGGACTTTGGTTCAGGTATTTGACGTTTCCGGATAATAAACGTTCGGATAAACGACGTTCTACTGTAATACTTTTTCAAATATTAAAAAATATTTGAGATGTCGTAAGCATATATAATGTAAGTAATATACATATACAGACATAAAAATCGATGATCAAGAATGAATTATTCAACTTGGGCGAACATCAGTTGATGAGAGGCACATGTATTGAAAACAAAGCACTAAATAGTAATTGAATGCTTCATTCTGGAAATACAACCAGAAAAACCACAAAAAAATCATTAATGCCTCAGTCCACGTTTGGCTTTGTTGCAAACTATTATTCAGCTGGGCATAGGGATTGCAATACCGGTATACCGGGATACCGAATACCGGTATTTTGAGCCATTTGTACAGTTTCTAAATACCGGTTTAAAGGGGTAACCGGCAAGTTTAAATACCGGTTTTTCGGGATTTACCAGAAATTTTTAAAATTGATTCTTCCTTTATCCATCAACACCTGTTACTAAAATGTTTTCCTAACGTGTGAAATTAATTATACTGTGAATACAAAGTTGCATCGTACATTCAAGAGAAGTTATAAAATATCTGAATCATCCAAGGCCAAAACTGTCCTACAGCTTAGAGCAATGATGCACAGTCTGATATTCGTATCTGAGAAACCAAAAGTCAATTGATAATACTTCGGTTTGGTTTCATTATTTATATGATGAAAAGAATAGGATGGCACAATGTAAAAAGTGTTCTAGAGTTAAGAAGAAAAGAGACTAACCAAATCAAGTTTGATCAAGTTTATTGTAAATTTTCTTAAAACTTTTTTACCCACAAACCAATTTACATTCAGAAGAATTCGGTACAATTATCGAAGATGATGATGATACTAATGTCAGTAGTGAAAAGGAACTGTCGCTTAAACAAAAATTAGAATTAGCGATAACTAAAAAAATTTCAACAAACCAAAATACAGTACAGAAATCAGCTATATCCAAAATCGTCCGACGAGAAATCGATTTATTCGAAGATGAGGGATTTAGAGGTAAATACTTGGAAAAAGTATATCGCGCATTGCTAACAGTACCACCAACTAGTGCAGATGCCGAAAGAGCGTTTACGACCGCTGGTAAATTTTGCAAATAATTATAATCTAGGCTTAATGACAGTACAATGGATGCAATATATTTTTTAAGAACACTTTTCAAAAATTTAACTTTTAAAACATTAAAAACATTTCAAATATTTGTTTTTGTACCACAGACTGAATAGTGATATTTGCGCTTTTTGTGATTTAAATAAATAAGATGTTCCTTTATTTATTTATTTATTTGTGATTCTTTATATACTGTTATAATTTATAAGTTACAACTTATTTCTTGTTATATTTACACTCTCTAATAAAACTGGCAAGTAAAACAAAGAAACACACCTGTGTGTTTTTTTTCTTTTTTCTTAAATTTCTAATAACGGTATTAAAACCGGTATCCCGGTATTAAGTTCTAAGAAATACCGAATACCGGTATTGAACTTTTGGTCCGATATTGCAATCCCTACCTGGGCATTGATTCGTACAAGTGGTGTATGGCATCCTAAGGAATTACTTTCATTCACGTTTCAGTTGACGAGTTAGATTTGTGTGATCCCCCAGGGACTAACAGACACCTGCACCTTACAGCCCAAATGAGCTCTATTGGAGAGAGATATAATAATCGCGCAGGCCAGAGAATTGTTGAAGTTTCATGAAGCCAAGAAGTAAAAGTTCCTGCCATATGTAGCTGAAAGTAATCTTGTAGAAACATAAGCCAGGAATCCGTGAAATTAAGGGCTAAACTACGGCGCATAGAATCTTGGCCTAACCTTAGGATTACTCATTAGGTGGAGTAGGTAATTGCCTAAGTGCCCCGCGCGTTTGGGGGCCCACAAGAACGTGTTCTTTTTTCTGTTAGTGCTCCATAAACAGGCTACAGGGCCCCGAGATTTCGACTGCCTAGGGGCATCCATGTAGTTTAATCCGAAACTGATGACAACCAAGAGTTTAACAATCAATTCAATTAAACTATGTACCGTAACTCCTGGCTCTCGTTATGTGAGGTGAACGATAATCAAGTGAATATACTACTCTTGGCTTGGACGTCTCCAGATAATTCTTTGTTGGTCATCGGTACTCATCTTTGAAGACTTTTCTGCTCCAATCCGTTAGATTCCACATCGAACGCACCACTAAAAATACACTTGGAGGAGTGCTATGATGAGAAACAGTCGGCGTAATGGCCTCCGTTTTCTCAGTCAAAATCAGAGTCACTGGTGACGCGGATACGCATCAGTTCATTCATAAATACGCTTTTAGGTGTGTGAGAGCTCCGTTTGAACTATAGGTAGGTCAGTTTGTCATGGCGTCAATCTCGCTGTCGTAGCGTTTTGACGTCACTCTCAAACGATCAGTATCTTCTTGATGCTCTCTAAGACCAAGATTCACTCACGTCTTACTAACATTGTCAAATTGAAGCATCGCTCAGAACTAGATGTCAAGCGGCCTGCAATTAGACCAATTAGTTTTCTTAGTCAAATTGTACTTCTTGTCTTAAATGGTGATATCTACTCATACTGTTCGTGAATCTGTCTGGAATGAATTTGTAAACTTCGCTTGGGTTGACAGAACCACATTCATATGGAAGTCATGCCCTCATACTGAAATATGTTCTGTTTTGTAAGCAATCCAGATGTTTCATTGCAATTTACTGGATATCCAGGTATTTATTCATTGGCTGCCACAAGTTAATCATTAGTATATTCTATCATTTGGGTTTGTACATTCTATCACGAATTCGAATAATTCCTTCTTGTTGTGTTACTTTTTAATGTTACTGTTTTATGTTACAAACATAATAATATATTAATAAGATACAAAATAATATACAAATAATTAAAATAATATATAATAATATGTTAATAATGATATATAAACAATCCCATTGAGTATATTAATAAAAATAATGGTTTAAGGGGGAGAGCATTTTTGTTTTAATTAATTAATTAATTAACAGTATTCAAATGAATTATCTAGTTTTGATTTTATCTTTAAAAATGCTTAGTATTATACTGCAACAAAGAAGCCAAGATTTTCAAGCTAGCTTAACCGTCAAATTCTATTCATTGTTTTCAATATAAACTTATAAAATGAGATGGAAATTGTAAGAATATCCATATCATAGGTTATTCCAATGACTGAGATACCATCAATAAAACCAAAAAGCTATATCCATAATTCGATTTTCTTCGCTGCCGTATCATTTTTTGATACTTACCTGGTAATAGCCAACTGTTTTTCTGTTCCCAATCATTCATATCATTTTATCTTGAAGTCTCTCTTTTGAATGTTCTTCCGAATATTAAATGCTTATTTACCTATAAAAGTTTTAAAGAACTGAATATATTCTACTAAAATCGTAAATCTTGTATAACTGCCATGTTGATTTCAAATGGGTCAAATTCGGAGGTGGCATGCTTAACAGTTTTTAGAGGTAATTGCTGAATTTATATAAGACTGCTACACTCATCATAAGTAAATTTAATTTCAATAGAAAATCCAGACTTTCTACCAAAAGCGAAAATGAGTTTTAGAGTTTCGACAAGTTTTATATGTCTTTTCTGTGAATGAATCTCATAAAACTGGAATATAAATTATAATACATATAGGTGACTCGGGTATATAATTCTTACACTTTACAGCGCACTACCCCATGTATTTTTTTTTATCTTCAGTACTTTTTCCTATTTTGCTTTAGTTTCACTTCTTGATTTTATTGATTTAGAAACACGTCACATCATTACACTCGCTTAGCTTTCTCAGTAACAGATTTTTTTGGCCTTCTTGTTATTAAATAATAAAAAATAATAATAATAATGGCGATTAATAATTAGAGATACAAAGATTCAGAGTAATAATATGAAAGCGAAATTAAACCAAATTTGATTCACTAAACTTCGGCATTAAGACAAAAGAACAAAAAAAAATTCTTGGCAAAAGCAAGAAATAGTAAATAACACGATGCACAATTTCGTATCACTTAACATTTGTTCGAAAAACAAAAAGCTATAAAAAATAGTTCACCTCTTTTGTAAAGATATCATGTAAGTTACCATTTGATTTCCTAGTGAGAGTTATACTAACGTCATACTGTGAAGCGACTCTAAGATTATTGGGGACATACCTCGTAATTTTGAGCCTTGGTCAAGGGACGAGAACGATACCTGAGGTGGCATCTCCCTCTTCAAACTACCACACCATGCAAAAACGGGAGGACTTTGAGATCGACAGATTTAACGTTCATCAGTCCCCCTCTACATGGGGAGTCTTTAGTGGCACTAGGACTCAATCCAGCCACACGCCAGGCACTAGTTCATGACCGTAACTGTTTGGCTACCACGGCCACATTTATTTTCCGAATGAGGTACAGTAGTAGTATTCATTCTACTAATACTAGACAAAATATCTCAAATTAATTTTTAAATGCCTACATACAGTTCAAAATTTCACTAACATATTTAGATTATTCTCTCTAAATTGTTTTGTGTGTGTGAAAATAAGATTATAAAAAATGTCGATATTTTAATATTTTTTGGTACACTGCTATCTTTTCTAATGAGATTTCATAGTACTACGATGAAAAATTTAACTTTCTCTTTTAACGATTTAAGCTGAAATATCTGAAAGGAATTTCATGAAATCGTTGATCTAATATTTACCAATTAGACATTTAAAAATATGAAAAGCTTGAAATGTTTAGTTGTAAGTGTTAAAGCTTCAGAATTTCATTGTGTGAAGAAACTTTTATAAGGCGATTATAATATATATATATATCTCCTTTCGTGCTAAAAATTCGGTCATTTGAAAAGTTTCACATGATTGAAAGTACAACTAAGTTATTTTAATAAACATCATTAGAAAAAACACCAAAAATATTTTCGTAGGAGCTCAGAACTACCATCAGATGATAAGAGAGAGGTCGCCCTAAAAAACAACACAACGGCTATCGGTGACTGATCTCGTAGTCTCAAACCTCGGTTAAGTGACAAGGACGACACCTGAGCTGGTAACTCCGTTTCCTAACTACTACACCACACACTCAAACTGGAGGACATTAAACCTCTACAGATTTAACATGCGTTGGCCGCCTCTACACGGCGGGTCTTCAATGGTATCAGGGCTGAAACCCTCAATACTCCAGCCACGAGTTAGAGATCATAACTACTTGGCTACCGTGGCAACAAATTAGATGCCAAAAATGACACCTTTAAAAAAAACCAGATGTAAATTTATATAATTATTCCTAATTTAAAAAATACTGACAGCTTATAAATGAAATTCTGAAATTGCCGTCAAAATTCGTCAACAACTCGAAGGTCATAAGCTTTATATGAATGAGTGAGTGAATATTAACGTCCCACTGTTCAGCTACACGAGGGCTTTTGGTGACGGTCCGCGCAATTTTGAACCATGATCAAGTGACGCGGACGACACCTGAGCTGGCACCCCCTCTCCTAGCTACCACACCATACCAACGGGAGGACATTTGAGCCTTCGACAGATTTTACGTGCATCGCTCCCCTCTACACGGCGGGTCTTCAGTGGTACTGGGATCGAACTCATGACATGCTAGCCACGATCCGATGCCTAGACCACTTGGCTACCGTGGCCAAGTTTTGTATGAAAGGTAAGTGCTCTCAAATGTATCACGTCACGGCTTGAACCAAAATACAGTGAAAATCGCTTAACACGAAACTAGAGAGAGTGAAATATTTTTTCGTGTTAAAGGAAATTGCAAAAATAAATAAATAAATAACAGCAACATTAAGTTTATTAGTTTATTTTATTTACTTAGATATGTATATTTGTAAGTATTTAATAAAAATCAAAGAAACATAAACATTCACAAAAAATTAAAGAAATTTAAAACAAAATTTTAAAATCTTTTGAAAAACAAAACATTTATTGAGTTTCTGGAAAACAATCTAATATTTTTTCTTGTATTGTCTTTTTTAGTATTAAATTGCCAATAAATTGTTGGATGTCGCCCATTTTGTTATTCAATTCATTATTGGAATGTGTGTCTATATATATATATATATATATATATATATATATATAACTGCTCATACTTTTCATAATATTTCTCATTTCGGACGACGTGCGAACAGGAACTACATTATTCATTTCATTTTAATCATTGGAATCTGCATCAATGATATTTTTTTAGCTTTGAACAAATTCAAAATTGTCTACCGTAATTGGGGCTGTACACGCATTGCCATAATCTGCTGCAACGAATTATTCCGATGATACAGTAGGACAGTCCAAACCGGCTGGTTTTTTCCCGTATTTTGTTCATTCTTAAAAAAAAAGAAAAAACTTTTCTTGTTAAGCGATTTTTGTTTTGTGTTAAGGGGACACAATACGATTCAAATGACAAAAATCGGTCAAAAATTAAATTTAATTTTCTTAGCTTAAATTATTTTTTACATACCTTTCTATAACCTGACAAAATTTGAAAGCTCTAAACTTAAAAAACACAGAATTATGATAGCTGTTACGTTCGTTTTTATTCATATCCCTATGGCAAATCAAAACTTTAAACTGACTTATCTCCGAAAGATAAAATAACTAGTCTCTCTTCATTTAAAATGCTAAGGCTTTTTTTCTATTGTGTCTAATGCTTTGAAATTTATTTTACCTATTGCTAATAGTACATGTAACAAAAGTTGGTAAGCATTTTTGAATCAAAGCAATACTTATTTTTTAAAAATTAATTAAACTCAGAATTTGTACATTTTCTTAGAAATTTTCAATAAGCATTCATAAAAAGAAGTATTGTACGAATACCAATCATGTTATCCAAAATCCTATACCAACTTTTGTTATACATAGTTTGACTTACTTGTAAATCAAATTTCAAGCGTGTATGCAATTTTTTGTTGGAGGAGTAGCATTTTAAAATCACTTTACAAATTAAAAGTTTTTTCCTTAAAAAACTAAATGGCTAGCTTTTTATGAAATTTTTGCACAAAATCTGTTTTACATAGTATACACATATAGGGGGCAAACAAAAAAATTTTGAAAATCCTTAAATTAAAAATTTTTAGCCTAGTGATTAGAGCATCGGACTCCAGACCGAAGCGCCTGGATTCGATGTCCGATCCCACCAAATACTCCTGAGTACACATGGAGTGCATGCGCGTTTTATTAGTGGGTCCGAAAGTACTGTGGGTGGTTGCTGCAGAAATCACGGGTGCCGGGTGCTGGAGAATATTTCCCTTCCCTCTACCCTATCCCTAAATTGTGGAGGTGGAGATGGGTGGTGTCACTATCAATCGTATAGAAGACCAATCTGTCTCAGGCTCTGGCAACTTTCCTTCCTTCCCTTCGGGAAGGACACGACAACAACAATTATACAGTAACATAAGGGCTATTGGCTACGGATCTTGCAATTTCGAACTTCGGTCAAGTGATGAAGTTGACATCTGAACTGGAAACCCATCTCCTAACTACCACACCTCACCATCGGGAGGACTTTGAACCTCAACAGTTTTAACGTGTACCGGCCTCCTCTACACGGCGTGTCTTCAGTGACACTAAGACGGCAACACTCCAGCCACGAGTTCCTACCTATAACCACTAGGCTACTGAGACCGAAATTATTACAACGTAAGCCATATCTAAGAAATATTTTTGAATCATAAATGAATTATGAGATTTATCATGCTATACTGTGTCACACAGACAGGTTCTCAACAGAATTATCACATCGTATCAGACTAATAAAACTTTACAAGATTTATTGATAATAATGAAAGATTTTATTTCTAGTATCTTCTTTAAGTCGTGTGTATGTATATGTTGAAAATTATAATTCTTTATTTACTGCGAACATGTATGAATAACCTCATATTTTTCAGTAAATACATTTTATCTATAATATACCACACACACACATTTATCATGTATATATATATATATATATATATATATATATATATAATGACTTCTTCTAACTCTTTAAGTTTACCCCGTTAAATTATTTCCTAATTCTTTGGCACAAGACCGTTATAATCTTAATCTTAATCTAATTGCTCGCGCGCATTTGCATCCAATCACGACTCCTGTTACAAAAGAGTCGTACGTCCTTCACCGCCAGTATAAAAAGTTCGGAGCCATTGGTTTCTCTCTTTGTGCTTTTTCTGTTTTGTCGACTATGTGTTGTTTCTGCTTTGTGTGTGTGAAACTCCGTAAATTATGTTAATGTGATAGCACTTGTTTTTTGGTGATGTTCAATAAACGAAAAATGAAACCTATACAGTGGAGCAGTATTCTTTCAAGACATAGCTATCCCTCGATCAAGTCTACCTGTAAAAATCAACACCGACCACGATTCAAAAATCTTCGCCCAAATTCGTCATCTTTACAAAATAGTCCTCATCGTTATATATATATCATTCTTTAAAAATATTATAAATCATTTTGGTAATTGAAGTTGCTGAAAGGAGAGTATTGTATCGAGAGAATATTCATAAAGGGAGTAGCTATCACCGTATCAACCGTATTAATGATACGGGCCCCCCAAGCTACAGAGGCCCAGAATGTGTAAATAAATAATCATATGGGGCCCTCAAAAAGAGCCTCTTTAGGATTTTTGATACAGGACCCACTCAAGACTAGCTTCGCCAGTGGTGTTCATATTTTTTATTATATACACAGTTTTTCAAAGTTTATGTATGACACGTGAAGTACACTGCTGGCCACCGTAAATGCAACACCAAGAAAGACAAGAGATAGCACAACAAAATTTCTTTTGTAGATAATATGTTGACCGAGTATCAAATGATCAAATTTATAGACTTCTGTGAAGTGTGGTTCCTGCCAGAATCAGTAGCCAGAGTTGCCACCATTGTTGGAGATCACCGCTGCTACACGCCTCGGCATTGATTTAAAGAGACTTTGGATGTGTTCTTGGGGTACAGCAGACCAAGCAGCTTCCACGCGTTGCCAAAGTTGATCTGGTGTGGCAGCTGGGGGTGCAATCTGTGTCAATTGTTGAGCAACCATGGACCACATGTTTTCTATCGGCGAAAAATCCGGAGAGCGAGCCGGCCAGGGAAGCAATTCAATCTCGTGATTGACCAGGAATTTTGGACAATACGTGTCACGTGTGGTCGCGCATTATCCTGCTGAAATATGGCTGTGGCCAAGTCCTGAAGGTAAGGAAGGACAACTGGCTTCAACACCTTGGAGATGTAGCGCTGGCTGTTTAAAGTACCGGCAATGCGTACTAGAGGAGGGCGAGAGTAATATCCAATACCGCCCCATACCATAATACCCGGTGCAGGACCAGTGTGGCCGTGCAAATCGCAGCTGTTCAGCATCCGTTCTCCACGGTGTCTCCAGACTGGAATCCGACCATCGCGGTGTTGCACAGATGCGTGACTCATCAGTAAAGACAACTTCGTTCCATTCTGCCACCCACATCCTTCTTTCATCGCACCATTGGCGGCGAAGACGTCTGTGGTTCTGTGTCAAGGGTAAACCAAGAAATGGACGTCTTGCGGACAGACCACTCTGCTGTAAACGGCGTCGAATGGTACGCACAGACACTGAATGATGCGTTACAGACTCAATGTGCTGTGATATGGTTCGTGATGAGACTGAGCGATCCGTCACTGCCATGCGCACAATTTGCCTGTCCTCGCGTGAAGTGGTGCACTGAGGTGGATGCGATCGACCACGTCCGTCCGTCGTACCCTCCTGCTTCCAACAGTCACATACCCGCATTACAGTTGTTTGGTTTCGTCCAACACGACTACCGATTTCCCTGAAAGATAATCCACAATCTCGGTAGGCCACTATCCTTCCTCTGTTGAACTCGGATACTTGATCAAAAGCTGATCGCTGTTTTCTACGAGACATAATTGATCGTTTTTTGAAAAAACCACAAGAAAAACACAATTGCCGAACTTGAAATCGTCGAAATCTCCAAGCCTTAAATAGCGCTTTGAGGTGGCGCCACAGGCGTGCGTGATGTGTGTCTGAGCTGAAATTCTAATCATTTGCATATCTCACCTCCGCTAATGCATGTTGTAAATTTCATGTTATTTGCGTGCTTTCTTCAGGGTGTTGCATTTACGGTGGCCAGCAGTGTAGTTTAAAACTATAACATAAGAATTTTTCAAAACAGAAAGTTACAATTTTCTTGTAAGAATTTTCAGTTTTTAAATATGTTGTTCTTAATATAGCAACCCCTTTTGGTTGTTAAAGCATGTAAATTATTTACACACACATTTGATTTAAACTAGATGAAAAATGAATACCACACTATAATAATAAATATGAAAAGGTAACAGTGTAATAGTAATATGATTTTTACTTAGATATTTTTCAGAAACTTATCAGAAGTAATAAGAAGATAGTCTTCTGTCATCACTTGTAAACTAGATTAATTACAGATAATATTAGGTATTTTTTCTTATCCATGTGAAATGCGCAACTTTAATTTTGTTTTAAAATATTTTAATCATTATTTCCATTTGATGCCTTGTTCTGAACACATACAGAAATACCAATAACAAATGTGTTGTTTTCCCTTCGAAGAAACGCAAAAAACGAATTTGAGACTATTTTTCTCATCAGCGTCAGTTGCGCCCTCTATTGTGGACTAAATTAACTACTTTTTACTTATAGCTTGGTTTGTACATTTGTATTCTTCATTTACAAATTAAGGTAGATAAGAACTATTGCTCAGAAGTGTTAAATTACATTTCATAATGCTTGAATGCTATTTTGTTCTTAAAAAGTGCATCACCTGCAATCGATTCCTTATTTCTAGAATATGTATAAAACAATGCAATTAAATACAAATTAGGTGTAAGTTATCTCCTTTAATATTGAAATACGAACCATAAAAGTATTAAGAACGTCATTATACGTACTTTTTTTATTTCCTTAGTAAGCTATCAATTACTAAATAATATAAAATCCATTTCTTTTAAAAGAGTGTTTGATTTAAATGAAAAAAAAAAATTTCTTCAGCGTTAAGAGCCTGTTTGATGTTTTTATACTGAAGTTATTCAATTGGTTGCTGTTCGTATGAAACAAGCAAAAGTTACCAATTTTTTTTAATAAATTTAATTAATATATTTTGACAATATTCAATGATCTGTACATAAAAATTTCGAAATAAATGAAGAAAAATAAATAGTTGTTAAACATAAAACTAATAACCAATTTACTAATAATTATTTACTTAAATTTATGAATTAAATGTAATATCAAATTTCTTTTTCCATTTATGAAGAAAAGTAAGGAAATGTGCTGCTTTGTATATAATAACTTATTTAATCAAAATTTATATATTTATTTACTTCAACAAGAATGATTCTTCCTTATCCATTCCCGCCCTGTTGTGTTCTTCTAGAAAATTAGAAATTAAATATAAAATTTAATGGTAGAGAGAGAGAGAATATAATAATGGCTTTTAGTCAACATTATTATTTATACTCTTATTATCAGTTATTAAAATTAATGTACACACAGTCTTCATAAACATTATAATAAGCAGTACTCTTACTGTAACACCTGTCCAAAAAACTTAGTAATTTACGTTATCAGTTTCTGTTAAGAGGACCAAAGATAATATTTTTTAATTTCTTCTAATAGATTATTGTTGTAAAATAAAAATTTAGAAGTAATGCGTGCGTATACACTTTGAACTAGTTACTCTATTCTAGCTTAAAGGCATACATGTAATTTGTGGCGCCATCTATTGTGTTCAACGAACACTTCCCTTTAATTTTCTCAATTGTGCGATGCAAATATGAACTAGTGTCTCCATCTATGAAAAAGAAAAATTAATTTTGTGCATTGTTAAAACTTAAGTTTATTTAAAAGATAATTGCATATTGCTCTCGTGCAGCTTCAAATTACCATATAAATTAAACAATTAATTTTAAAAATTGCGTAGAATTTGCTTTCTTCAATAATTCTTTTTAATGACACAAAAACTTATTAATAGTTTTAGAAAAATTCTGGAAATTTTAAAATTTCAAAACATAAACTTAAAACTCAAAAACATAAACTGTAAACTCAAAATCTTACATTAAAGCTTTTAAGGAACGTTATAATTCATTCTGTTGCGTTAATGTGCAAAAATAATTGACAGTCATAACTTTCAAAATACTATCAGCTTTATTACACTAAAATTAAAATAAAGAATCATTTATTCCCCTTATAGTTAAGTTTTTTAGTACATGAAGGATTGAGATTTAATATCACATTAAAAACTATAACTTCAAAAGTTTAAAAATACTTTAAGTATTAAATAAAACTTAGTAGTCAATTATAATAAAAGAAAATCTTAAAAAATTTTACTTAAATAATTTTTCAGGGAAAACTAAGGAATTTTTATGAAGATTGCGTAAAAAAAATTCCCATTCTCATCATTCATTGGAATAGGCAATGGTTCTTTTTTCAGCACAATATAGTTTCATACAGCATCATACAGTACATACAATACAGAAATAACATGCTTTGTAAATCAAATAAGAATCTGAAAGAAAATATTTTGGTTTGTAAATTTGAAAGCAGATTTTATTCTTTTTTTAAAAAATGTTTGCAATTATTTAAAAACTTATTTAGCTCCCCATAATACCACATTTGCTTGTCAGTAATATCTTCTCTTTTATTTTACTTTCTTTTTTAATAGTTAATTAAAATCGTTTTACAGTATCCCTTGAAATACATCGACGGGGGAAAAAATTCCAGCACCAAGAAAAAATTATTGTAGAGTAATGAAATTTGGACAATGCAATTGTCTAGTTAACATGCTTAATTGATTAAACTTTCAAGATCACAGGTTAAGTTAAGCTCAAGAAAATTTCTTTCAAATGTGATCCAGAGTTTCGAATGAAATCCTAAAAGTTTGCATGCATTGTGTCATGCAGGTGCCGAATGTCACTTTGAGGTATGAAGTTCCATGCTTGTTGTACTTATGTCAATACTGAGATGGTCAGAGCTGGCTGTGGACGATGCTGGAGTTGTATTTCAATGACATCCCATACGTAATCAATTGGAGACAGATCTAATCATCTCGTAGGCCAATGTAATATGCCAACACTCTGTAAAGCACGTTGCGTTACAACAGTGGAGTGAGAGCGAACATTATTCTGTTGAAAAACTTCCCCCTTGAATGCTGTTCATGAAGGACAGTACTATAAGTATTTTTTCCAGACTGACGTACAAATTTATAGTTAGTGTGTTTTGGATAACCACGAGAGTGTTCCTGCTGTCTTAGGAGATTGCTCCCCAGACCATGACTCTAGGTGTCCAGTGTGTCTGGGCCGATGGCAGTTTAGTTCAATCCGTTTCTCTGGCCTCCTTCTGACCAATACATGCCCGTCACTAAACTAATTGTTGTTAAACTAATTATAAAACAGATTGTACATTACTGATACATTTATAAATTTGTTATATCAATGTAAATGTGTATTTTATTTTTTTATTATGTAAGAATGTATTTTGTTTGTTTTTCTTCCATAAATTAAAAATTTTCTTAAATAATATTTTGCTTTCGACTTTTCAATATGCTCGCGCCCCCCTTGTAGAGTTATCAGGGCCCCCTAGGGCCCACGGTTTGAGAAACACTGCATTAATACATAGAGACATCGAATACCTAGTGGTTAAAGGAAAAGATTCAAAAATAGATGGTTGATCCATTTAAAATTCTTTATTTCAGAAGAAAATAATGTGCACAGATGAACTTTAAATAACAATTCCATAATTGTAACAAAATTTAAGAGAACTCGAAACAAGATGAATCAGTTAAAGAATTTCACTTATCTATTTTCTGAAATACCTAAAAAGGAAACAAAATATTAAGTCATTAGAAAAATTTATCATCATTTTAAGTATTAATTTTGACAAAGAAATATTGTAAGCAGTTTCTTATAAAAACATAAATTCGATATTTTTCAAAATTATTTGAGTGTTATATTAAAGTCTTTAAAAAACTGCATTTGAGATTGCTTTATGCTTATGGTATGGATTTCTTATGATGATACGCAATTCATCATATCAATATCATATGAAATTGGTGCAATAAGTAAATGTTGGTGGTTTTTTATTTAACTATGTGCCTTAAAATTTCATTGAATGTAGCAAAAAACTCCATTTAAATTGCCATGTGAAGAAATGAAGTGCCAAAGCAAAGTAGTGTACTTATATTATCAGTAACATGAACATTTCCACCAACATGTATTACACATCCACAACATGCTATTTGATAATCCTTCGTATTATATTAGAAAATCAAAATGTGATGGAGCAAAATTAGCAATATTTATATTAGAAAGTGTAAAATCAGCAATTTTGTTAAGGCAGTTGAAAATATTATTAATGTGATTTAAATTTGTGAAAGTAAAATCTAAGAAAAATAACTCAAATTCAGACAATCTTTTAAAATTATTCTTAAAAATTCTGCAGCGATCAAAACATATTGGAACATCCAATATTAAAAATGTATGTTCATCAACGCTATTACAAAAACTCATGTTTATTATACCCCAAACAATACTGAAGTAAATACAAGGCAAAAAAAAAAACTTTTTTTGATCAGCGAATTGATTTTACGCCACGAACACGCATATTATTGTATTTTGAATCATGAACTTTATTAACAGTAAAATATTTCCTGTTGATAGCATTGCAAACACCCTCTACAAATCTATTTACTTCCAAAAATATCTTTTTTTCCCGCATGTATGTGTTGAATCTGTCGTCACATAAGAGATTCGCGCGAGCGCGCGCGAGGGATATTTGCCAATACATCACATTTTAATATTAAATTGATAAATGAAAGGTAATGGAGAAAGTAAATAAAAACCATAACTGAAAACAAATACTGCAATTATCTGCTTAGTTTTTAGTAGTAATGTGTTCGGAATATTGAAATTCCAGCATTATAAAACATTTGATTAATAATTAACAACACTGAAAATAAAAACTACTACATATAGGGACATTATAGGGACCTAATTTAATTTCAATTATTACTATTATCTTCTGTAGGTAGAATTTATAATCCAACAATTAAAAATGTGTTTTATTGTTAGAAAAGAAAAAAAAGATCGGTAAATCGATTCTCATAATTTAAAAAAATGTCGAATATTAAATACACTTTGCTACTTTTTTTGGAATAAATTAGATAATTCTGAATTCATATCATGTAATACAGCTTCTAAAGCCAAACATCTTGAAAAATTAAAAATTTTTGCTTTATATCAAAAGAAATATATTAGGGATTTATTTTATCAATCATAATAATACGTTTATAGCGGGAATTGAAGAAAAAAAAGTTTCGAATTTCTTTTAATAAATCTGCAAAACCTTATTTACGTCATGAAATAAAATCCTGGAAACTATAAAACACCTCTTATTTTCTTCAAAATGAAAATCTTCAGAAACTTCTTAGATCAACCTAGAACGAAAAAACTTCTTTCGTAAGATAAATATCTCGCTTCTTTTAAAAAACAACCTTCAAGAACTGATTATTTGAGTGAATCTTCCGCATATGAAGTTTTGAAATAGGATGCAAATATTTAATTATTTGCCCTTTCTTCATAACATCTAAGAAATTCTCATAGACCCTTTCCTAATTCCCTCTAATTCAGGTTAAAAGTACTTTACTTATAGTTCTTCATGATAGCAAGTGTGACGAAAACATTAATAATCTCAGATGTTTATAAAATTAAAATTCTAGAAACTGAAAACCGTGTATTTATAAATAGTTAGGTTTATTCCCAGTTACTACAAATTTGAGATTTCCTCAACAAAAGATATACTTTGTGATGCTATGCATTTAAAATCTGATATTGGTATTTAAACTATTTTGAATATTTCACTTAGTTGCTGGTTTGTTAAAATGTAATGTGTGTGCTTTTTATTTGATAATTAATTGTTGGCCATGTTTTATGTGTTTTAAAAAATGCAGTGAAGAGTCTTTTTAACAATTTGTAGCAATTAAATTTTTCTATGGAAAAACTAATTAAAGCTAAATCAAAAGCTGTAAAATTATGAGCTCGAAGTCAATCTTTTATCTGTATCTGATTTGCTGTAATAAGGAATTGTTTATTCATCCCCGTTGAAAGATTTTTTTTTTACTTTTTATTTTATTTAAATATTTGAGCTAGGTCTCATTCCCGTACATACATTTCCTACTTTTTAATTAAAATTTGCTCATTACTTGGGAAAGTTCATATTTTTTAATTGCTTCTTATTGATTTTTCACAGTTCTGCTGCACATTATAATACATTTTATCGCAATATTTTTTGCCATTGCCATAGATTACACAAAATGAGAGGGAAACTTTAAGCTCCTCACAGCGTTAAAAGGCACTGAAACTAAACTTTTATTTATTTATAGATTTTCATGATAATTTATATTAATGTAACTCGTTCCCGACGAAAACAATTACGTGAATTTAATTTATTTCTTAATAAATACATTTCAATAGAAAAATTTTAGGAAAAAAACTTCTTAAAATATAACTTTAAAATTACTTTGACGTCTTTTTTCCAACTTAAAATTAACGTTTTTTTTAAAAAAATTTCATTTTTAGCATTTATAATATCGAATACTTTATTAATGGTATAAGAGTTTCAATAATATTATCATAAAATGGTTTCTATATGCGATTTTTTTTATACTCACTTACAGATAAAAAATAAAAAGGGCATTGTTTTAAAATGAAACACTTCACTTATTTGTTTGATGGTGTACTAGTTCAAGGTTTATCAAAGAATATTTCTTTTATCTAAATATTTCTTTGTAACTTATTTAACTTAAATAAGAATAAAAACCTTCTAAAAATTGACACTTAAGCTGATAATTAGTTATGCTGCTAAATAGTACTTTTTTTCATACTTACTGCAGATAAGAAATAAAAAGGGAATAGTTTAAAAATGAAATACTTCACTTATTCGTTTGAAGGGATACTAGTTCAACGTTTGTGAAAGAATATTTTTTTTTATCTAAACATTTATTTGTCATTTAATAAACTTAAATAATAGAAAAAATCTTTTATAAAATTGATACTTAAACCGATAATAAACTACACAGCTAAATAATACTTATTATAGCGCCTATTCGTGCTTAATTATTTGACATTTTCATTAAAAAGGATATGATTGATTGATTTTTGATCCCAAAAATTTGGTTGATAGTTGTAGGTGGATAGTTTGGTTGCAAGAGTGTTAAAATATAATTGTGAAGGTGTACTTTAATGAAGTCTTTTTTTTCTCATTGCCTTTCAAAAATGATAATTTAATACAATGCGCATAATATACAAATATCCATATCAGGTTTGATTCACACAAATTAAATTTTTTTTCAAAAGTTAAATTAAAAGAAAATTTAAGTAATATCCATTAAAAAAATTCATAAAAAAAGTGCTTAGTATCCCTGTATTTTTTGGAATTAAATTTATTTTTAGAATTAAATCATTCAAAATTTCTTTCACATATCAGATCAGCAATGCTTTTATGTAGAAAAATGTGTTATTTTTCTATGAAACATCGCTTTGAATACATTAAGGAAATACTCCCTAGCTTTTCTCGTAAAATATTTAAATGAATAAATTGTTCACATCTTTCTAATGATTCGGCCATCAGAAGCATAAGAATTATAAGGCTGAATACTTTTGTAACACACAGGCAAATAAGCGTTTCGATACAAATAAGTTTAATTATAGTTAAAGCAGTCTTAAGTTAAAGAGTTCAAATTGTGCAAGACTATGATAACAAACTGTTTCTTTGATATTTTAAAATAAAATACTGAAAATTGAAACTTGTTAACCCAACTGTTGTAAAGACAGGCTGAGAGATTGTTTTACTGAGAAGCAATGAAATATTATTTGATATTATGTTAATCTTTTCCTTTTTTTAAAATATTTACTTAGGATTCAAACAGTTCAGAATTGAAATATAATTCAGTAGAATGAACATAAAGGAATACCAACTTCATTAAAGAAAATGCTTTTATAATGTCGATAAGGATTTAAGATTCTTCTATAAAGAATACCACTTAATGTTTTCATCCATACTAGGGAGCAAAAGCATTTATAATAGGGATTGCAAATAAAGAAAGAGACATAAAATAATTTCTGAAGGAAATATTTCTTCTCAATACTCAGATAATTGATTTTAAATAATTATACAAATATTAAATTTATATTTGAAAGTACTCTAGAATATATAGTCATATAAAAGGGTCAAACACTTTATAAATGTTCTCAAATAAAAAAACCATTTGTTATATATTTTAGTGGAATCAAATACTTAATAGAAATAACAAATGAAAGAGAAAAATCCTATTGGTCAAAAAAATAACCAACTAGAGTTTATAGAAGATGAATAGAAACTAATTAAAGAAAAATGGCTGATGTATTATAAATAATTTGATGCTTTGATACCGAAAAATTAAATTGTAATGTAATTTAATAAATAATTATCGAACACGAAAAATCATATATATATATTTTAAACTTATGATTTCTTAAAAATCATGACAAATGTGAAAATGTTTGCTCATTTTCCCATAATTTTTATATTAAGGAGACACAATACGATACAATTGACAAAAATTGGTCCAATAACCGAATCTAATTTTTTTAGCCTAAATTATGTTTTATATACTTTTCTACAAATTCACAAAATTTGAAAGCTCTAAGTTTAAAAAATGCAAAGTTGTGATAACTTTTATGTTTGTTTTTATTCACATCCCAATGGCAAATCAAAACTTTAAACTGACTTATCTCGGAAAGATAAAGTAACTAGTTTGTCTTCATTTAAAATCCTAAGGCTTTTTTCTACTGTGCCTAATACTCGGAAATTTTTTTCACTTGTTGCAAACATGGGATAAAAGTTGGTATGCATTTTTCAATCAAAGCGATGCTCATTTTTTAAAAATAATTTTATTTAGAATGTACACATTTTTTAAAGGATTTTCAATAAACATTCATAAAAAGAAGTATTGTACAAATACCAATCATGTTATTACAAAATCTAAACCAACTTTTGTTTCGCATAGTTTGACGAACTTGTAAATTCAAATTTTATATATGTACGCCAATTTTAGTAGGAGGAGTAGCATTTTAAAATCACTTCATAAGTTTCAAGTTTTTCTCTTAAAAAATAAATGGTTAGCTTTTTATGAAATGTTGAGCACAAAATCTATTTTGCATCATACATACTCATGGGAGGCAGTCAAAAACATTTTGAAAATCATTACATTAAAAAATTTTGTGTAGATCATACCATGTCCCCTTAATTAGTAAATTGATGCCCTCAGATGTTATTATTACTTTACACAATATGATGTATTGAACATTTAAACGAAGATTTCAATTTTGAAATTTAAGTGGATAATTATTATATGCTATAAAGAAAGAACTACTATTAAACTTCTGAAATCTGTTCCGTATGTAATCTAAATAAGCTTATGAATTGTATAATTTCAAAAATTAATTAGATCAATTTTTTTTCTTTGAGCTCAAATTAAATTTTATTCTGAAAATATATACGCATTCTTCCGATTTAATTCATTATATAAAGTAAAACAAATTCCTTCCTTGTAAAAAGCCTAATGATATTTGTATATTAAATTTATTCTACGAAATATA
This sequence comes from Trichonephila clavata, assembly GCA_019973975.1. Taxonomy (NCBI): domain Eukaryota; kingdom Metazoa; phylum Arthropoda; class Arachnida; order Araneae; family Nephilidae; genus Trichonephila; species Trichonephila clavata. The sequence continues at coordinate 123,226 of BMAO01026369.1, read as the reverse complement.
AAATACCTACAAATCTGAAATCCTCTTCTTTACGCTTGTATTTCTTCAGAATAATTAGAAAGATAGGAAAGTATATTTTCTAATTCTTCGTTCCTCTGAAAATTAAAATTAAAAAAATTAATGATAAAGGTTTAAATATATAGAAAAAGTTAAGAGCTACTATATATTTTTGATTTTGTCAATCCATCAAAAATAAAATTCTGTAACTACTTATAATGTAGAAAGTTTCTATATTTTCAAAAAAGAGAATTCTTGTAATGAAAGTGCTTGTATGTTAAATGTAACGCTAATTAATAAAAGGAGAATATTTTATTTTAGTACACTTATATGACTTTTGTATATGGCACAGTAAAACGAATAGTAAAAGTATGAAATTCGAATTACTTATATGACAGATGTAGATTTCCCATATTTCTCTCTTTAAAATATGCATGTTCATTTGAGCTTTGGCAATATTTTTTCTCACAATTTTTCCCAAGACCAATTCAATTTACAGATTTTTCGAGCAATTACAATTGAGTATACGTCGGCTTGGTGGCTTAGAATTAGCGCGCCCGCTTCGTAAGTCTAAGGCTGAGGGAGCTATCATGGGTTGAGTCGATACGTTTTCTGGATGCTAAAACCCAAGACACGCATGTCATATGATTACGTTGCATGTAAAAGATCCCTTGTGTGAAAATCAATTTGGCTTTAGTACACTTGAAAAAATTAAATCACGGCATTATTAAACATCCGACAAGAGCTTGAATTGAATAAGCTCAAGCGTCAAAAATTTGGTAGCAGGAGACTCCTTTAGATAGTGCCACCATGAAATGGCTATCACTTTTGGGTATTTGCAGTGTCTTCAAAGTATTAGCTTCCATCATGCAGCCCATGAGAAAAAAACAATTAAGTATAACAAAAACTTTAAAAATTTACTGAAATAGTAATCGAAACAAGCTGATAAAAAAAGCTTAAATATTTATTAGGTAGAAGTTATCATTTTTTTAATTAAAGATAAATAGTTAAGAATTAATTTATAATCTAATAAGATGCAACAATAATTGCTCTGAAGTTACTCCATGAATTACAGAGAACTTGTCATTTTTTTTTCTTTGTATTTTGTCAGCTTTTCTTTCAAAAATTTATGAAATTGACATATCAACCTTTATTCAGGATCCTTTCTACTATTTAAAAACAAAGTTAATATTATTAATTATTTGAATGGGAGTATTATATAAATGTAGTTTATTGAAAAATTAAATGTAGAGAGAGAAAAACGGAAAAATAGAAAATATTGAAAACAATTTCTATATTCGTTTTTATAACTTTTAACTTTTCTTCTACAAAATAGTTAAATGCTTCTCTGTCACCTCACAAACGTATTATTTTTTAAAAAAATGGTAAAATATTTAACTAAATCATCTTATTTTCTTAAGTAATAAAACAGTGGCCTTCAAACTTGTTCCACGGAACCCTGGTGTTCCAAAAGTCACAATTAAATAATCGAAAAGAAATAAATATGTATACAAAATGGATTCCCGTACTCTATGAAGTTTATACTGTTACAAATATCGAAAGCTCATCTACCCTATTCAATAAAACTAAAAATTTTATTCATATATAACTTTATTTTGCAAACACATTTTAAAGTTTTATTATAATATAATACAAGAATATTAAAAACATTTTATCTTTATCTATAGACTTCCTACCAGATTGTGAATATTCAATTGTTTACTATCTCGGGTTCCACGAGATAATTTAATACTCGTTAGTTAGCACAATGTCTTGCAAAGCTAAATTATTTTTTAATAGAAAATGCACTTTTTTTACATTTGTGGAAACAACGCCTATAAAGAAAAAAAGGGAACAACATGTTGAAAGAGTTGATGTTAAAATCTAAATTTAAACAAGAACGATTTTTAAATTTTGGGTTACAAATTCATGCAAAATACACGAAACTTCTCACGCAGTTATAAACATTTTAATGCTATCTAGAACATTGTGTTTAAGGGAAATATAATTTTTCTACTTAAGTAGCTACAAAAACAAAGTATAAAAGCAAATTAAACTCAGAATATGCAATGCGATGGCATTTAATGTCAATAGATCTAGACTTCGACAGTTTGTGTTAAAAATACTAGCATATATCCAAGTTACTAAATATAATGCTTGGATAGGTGACACTTGAATCACAAAATAATATTATTAATAAGTAAATTATACTTAAAAAATTAGATTAGGACTTTTTTTTTAAAAAAAATTTATACTTTTTTCATTGCCCTTACATTAAGTATCTATAACATTTTGATATACTGTAAATATTATTTTGAGATACACTCTTCGAAGTATGTGTACGGAATTGGGTTCCACGAAAACACTTTCTAGTTCTATGGGTTCTACGAAAACACTTTCTAGTTTTAGGGGTTCCACAAAAGCACCTTCAAGTTCTAGGGGTTCCGTGAGTTGAAAAAGTTTGAAGACCACTGTAATAAAGCAATGGAATTGATAAATTTAAGATATTTTACTTCTTGGGCGCTCTGCAGGAGACTGAGATTGTTCTTCATCTTTAAAGTAAGGTGAATTAACTTTTTCATCAAACTTGGAAGGAAGAATGCTCTTTTAACTTTCTCCGGAGTTTTTGAATCTACAGAACTTTTATCAGTAACAGATCTTTTTTTCCCACATCCAGTAAACGCATTGCAAAAAACTCTTTTTTCAGCATCTAGATTGTTTTCTGTGAACTCTAGACTCTGAAAACAAACAAAAATTGGTGTTAATTTCTCCGAAAAACATGCAAAACATCTATGAAAGTTTCTTTATTACTTTAGATTATAATATAATATTTTATAAAACTTTGTACTTGCTTAGGCTACACAGTATCCTAAAAAGGACAAATTTTCAATTGTTGGCATTTTTTGTACTTTTTCGCTCTTTTTTCCTCTGCGTACATTTTGGAAGGGGCATTAAATTTTACATCCGATGTACATTAAATGTAAGACATATTAGGAGTTTTCTAAGTGTTTGTGGTCTTCAACTCTGACAGCTGAGAAGGGAGTATTAGTTTCATTTATATTTTGAAACAATTTTTATTCTTAAAAATAATGAATCAAAATTATTTTTTAATAAATCATGAAGAAATCCAATTTTTACTAATAAAACTATTTCTGTTTGTTTTAGCCGGTGTTTTTTTTATTTATTTTTATCGTTATTATCTAGCAAATACAAATACAAAAGATCAATAATTCAAAACTGAATTTTATTTCGAATAATTCAAGAAATACAAATCGCCTGAAATAACTAAAAAAATGTTTAAAATCTAGTACTCTATAAAGTTTAAAGAACTTCCAGAATTAATTTTTTCCTAAGAAAATTTAAAATAATAATTTGCTAAGCTGACATTTTCCAGAATTAGTCTAATAATATAAACTGAATAATAAAAAAAGTATTGATTTTGAAATAACTGCTTCCAATTTTCTTAGAAAAAAATTACAGTGTATCCATTACCAAATAAATTAGAATAAAAAACACGAAAGAAAAAAACGCATAGATCATGTTTAATAGTTTATTTTAACAAACGATTGTTTACCTCAGAGTCTTAATTTTTTTAAAAGAGGTTTAATCACGGTTTACTGTTTCATTTCTTTTAAAACTATTCAATTTCTGTTAATCGCTTGGGGCATATTAAAATGCCTTGATTCATACAAGTGTTTCTCATACAAAATATTAAAAATTTAATACTTCTGTAAGTTCTTTAAAAACTAAAGAAAATTTTTACACACAAAGCACATTAATTTGGAAGTTAAAATATTTTTAACTGGCTTTGATCACTCTGGGTCCAAATTAAATCCAAATTAATCCTGGGTTTATTTTCAAAGCATGCCCTCTAGTTAGGCATCTCACTTTCTGCTTATGGTCCTAAACTCGTGGCATTAGTGTCACAGTTTAGAGTCCTGGTACCACTAAGACCCACCGTGTAGAGGCGGCCGATGCACGTTAAATCTACCAGGATTCAGTGTCCTTTCGTTGGAGTGGTGTGGTAGTTAAGAGAAGGGGTGCAAGCTCATGTGTGGTCTTTGTCACTTGACTAAGGTTCCAATTTACGAGGTCCGTCGTTTATTGCCCTCTGTTGCCTTATAGGACGACGTTAATATAAAACTCTCACTCACTCTTCTTTTATTTGCATAAAAACAATTTATTTAGATCATTGAAAGCTACCTTCATTTATATTATAGCGATCTCTACCATTTCATATGATCGGTAATTAGATAAATGCGGATATTAACTGGCACATTAATATATTTTGCTAAGTATTTAAATTTTTTTATCTGAATTAAGGTATTCGACTACTTGCAACAGTTTTTTTTTAAATGAAGATATGGGCATTTTTTGCGCTTTTTAGATTTGTTGAGTACATTTAAGAAAAACATACCAAAATTAAGAAGATTAAAAGAAATTATTATTACTAAAATGGGAAAAAAATTGGCGAAAATTTACAAAATATAACACAAATGGGCCCCATTCTGTACCAAAAGTTTATTAACAAATTTTCAAATTTTCAATTCTGATGTGTTGCTATGTTATTCATTTTTGAAAAGACTTTCAAGATAAGAGATATTTTAATTTTTACAAAAACTAGAGCACTTTCTCTTAGTAATTATATGAATTTTTTAAAAAAAACAGTGATTAAATTAACGTAAGGGACTGTAAATTTTGTAATAAAAAAGTGATTGATATATCTGAAGGTTAAAACGCTTCTACTATCATACAGAACATACACAAAAAATTTCAGTTAATTATTTTCAAAACTATTTGAGCAATCGCTGTCCCAGTTTGAGCATTTTCAAAAAAAAAATCACACATTTCGAATAAAACGCTTTTTAAAGTATGACATCTTGCTTAAAGTAATGGCATCTGCTTTTACTAAAACAGTTGCAGTTTTTGCTCCAGAGAACGTAAAATTATATACTTAGTATTTTTATAAAGCTAATAAGATATCCTATAAAATAAAGTCATAAAAAATATTTTGTCAATTTTTGGAAAAATTCACAATTTTAGGGAAGTCGGCTACTTTAAACATGATATAAATGAAAATTTTAACTAATCATTCTTCCTTCCCTATATATCAATATTGTTGATTTGTTTTGAGTCCACTTTTTCAGTCAAATCGGAAATAGTATGAATGCAAAAAACGAACCACTATGCATGAAAGACGAAGTAATTAATTTTAATTTTAATAATTAAAGCATACTTAATAGATGACTCAACTTACTTCTTGTGTTTCTGCGATGACTGAAACTAAGCATATTAAAAGAAAAACTAATAAGATTGTTCTTTGCATTCTTGTATCAGACCAATTCCTAAAAATATTAAAGTATTAGTAGTGCATCATGTTAAAAATAGCATAGTAGAAATCAAAGTGTTTTTTGTGAAAAAACATAAAGATTAGTCAATAAGTTATCAAAGAATGTCAACATTGTTAACTTTATAAATAAAAACTTAAGCTTTTAAAATATGATTGAAAGTGTGAAGACACTATCTCTTAGAGTAAATACTTAATTTTTTGGTCTTTATTCCAATTTAAAGTTCAATCAGATTCTTTGAAAATGAGTTTTAAATAACAATAGTAATCTTCAGATCCAATCATAATTATTTTTTAAATTAAATATTTAGACTTCTTTACCGAAACAAAATATTAAAAAATGAAAATAGTGTCATTAAATAATTTTTATCCTTCATTAAAAGTGGTTTCCAAAATTACTGCTTTAGAAATTAAATCTGAAGACTATACACAGTAACTTTTTTCAAAAAAATTTGTTGGAGTCAGTAACAGTAAAAATAATTTATGTTTCATATTAAAATTATATTATTAAGTTGATTTTTAAAGTAAAAAGTCTGTTTGTCTTAAAAATTAAAAAAATTAAGAATTTTTAAAGTTTTTTCAAACTTTTTATAAAATGCTCATTCCTTAAAATTTTTTAGTCTTTTTATGTTATTTATGTTTCTTAGATTATTGCAAACAAAAGTTAGTAGGGGTTTAAAAATCTATTTCCTTGTTGATTTTAATAATTATTTTTAAAGACAAACCAGGAAAAAACACGAAACTTTTTTTTAAAGTAAATTTATCATTTTAAAAAAAAAATAACTAGAGATCTCAGCCCTAAATCCATACTAACTTTTTTAGAACATACGTTTGGGAGTATATACGAAAAATGTCAAGGTTCTATGATGAACAGAAAAAAAAGCCTTAGGGATTAAAAAACACTTATACCTTCAAAACCGAAAGTCCTAGAAAAACGCATTTAAAGTTTGTAAATAAAAACTTATATGCCGGTAAAGCTCTAATATTTTAATATGTTATTTTCCAATGTATGTTTTACATTAAAACACTATTTTAGTTACATATGATTGGAAATAATTTTTTTAATTCAAAATATATTTTTGAAAATTATTAATAGCATTTGTTACGACGGCAGAGTTTATTCAACTTCATCTCAACCTAATATTTCCCCAAATGTTTTGAAACACAAAGCATTTATGTACAAAAGAATAATTATACTAACTTATGCTAAAAATAGCCAGGTTTGTTCATAAAATTTAAATTTTTCAGTTTTAAATCGGGCAGCTTAGGAAGTTTTAGCTCTTGTTGTATGACTTTAAAATATTAAAATGTAGTACAATAATGAAGTTTGGTACACCAAGGAAATATTGTTTTATCTGCAATACTTGAATTCAGAATGCTTGTATTCAGAAGTCTAATTGTAGTATCAAATGAGGTTTGCTTTTAAGATGCATCATTTTCAGTAGTATTCCTTCTCTTAGAAATATTGTTTCTCACAACAACCTGAGAATATTTTGGCCGTGGCATTTTCTCTACAGGAAAAAATTAATGATAAAGCTTCTAAATTATATAACCATTTTTTAAATCAAAAATTAGCCTTGAAATCAATTTTAATTCATTAATTATGAGAATTCAGAAGACTTAATTAAGCAGGAATAATATAATTAAGCAGGAATGATTTTAGTTATGAAAAGTGGAATTATATAATAAAAGTTTCACACTAAGAGAGTTGATTGTGCTCAAAAATATTTTTAATTAATTCAATTTAAGAGAGGAAAAATGCTCTAAATGAAACCGTAATCAAAACCCATAGCTCAGAAAATTTCAAATATCTTAAAAACTAATTTGTTAACAAATCTAAAATTTGGTAGCAAACTTCTCAATGATATGAGTCACAAGAAAATGCGAAATAAAATTTCGGTAAATATGAAATTTGTAGGGTACTGTGTAGTCTTAAAAGAATGTATAACTTTTGAAAACCATATCATGAAATTATGACTAAATATAATGTTGCCGAAGTATAATTCAGAGTAGTATTTGAAAGTGAAAAAATTTTGAAAATAAATAATGACATGTAATAACCCTTATAAATAGTTACATATCAATGTCGAATATTTTTTTCTAATCGAAAACTCTTCGTCCTTTGATTGGTTTTCCTGTAGATCGAGAAAATATGCAATTTTTTACATTGTATTAACGTAACTATTTTGCGTTCTTTCAGTCAAATTTTTGTTTTTTCTTAGAATATGGAAGTTTTTTGAAAAGAAACTAAACTTTCAAGCAAGTGAAAGCTTATGAAAATAATCAAAAAAATTCAAATTAAGAAACCAGACAATTATTTTAACTAATGTTCAAAAATTAGTTGTTAGTTACCCTGTTGGAAATATAGAAATGTATGAAAATATAATATGAATTTTCCTTTTTGAAAAAATAACAGCAAAATCTTTAGTAATTTTGTGATAATATTTGAGGAAAATTCTCTGAAATAATAATTGTTTTTTCTCAGTTAAAATATGAAAATCAGTTTCATTCTTGCATTTTATTTTTAAAAACACTTTATATTTGCATTTCTTTTAACTATGTCAAAGCTTAAACTTAAATGAAAACAACTCATATTTATAAGATTGTATCTTAAATGTAAAATAGAAGTAAAATTGCTTAAAACTATATAAATATTCTCAAAAATCTAAGACAAGTTATGCGTATCTATTTTTTTTACATTTCTAGAATGATACTACTTCAGCAAAACATAACCTTAATTTTTAGTTCATGATCATATTTTCTTTGAAAAAATTATATATATATATATATATATATATAAATCTCCTATCACAATATATTACTTTTGCAAAAGAGTAAGCATTCAAATGTAAAACTAAGTAATTTTATAAACTACTTAAATCGATGTATATAAATTTATGAAGAGCAAGAGAGAGAGAGAGAGAGATTCTTATCTCGCCAAATTCAAAATTAACATAGTAATTTTGAAGTCCTAGGCATTATTAATAACACCTTACAACGCGTAGTAAAAACTGTATATCAATTATACATTTTTTTTATTTAGAAACTTCTTTTACTCTAGACTTTTTCCTGTATTCCTTCACATATATGTAGCACTTCGTCTTTCTTTAGAGTCATGCTTTCGAATCCATATGCCTCTAAAGACCGACTAGTAAGGCGACTGATGCACGTAGAATCTATCGAGGCTCAAAGCTCTCTCATTGGAATGGCTTGGAAATTTTAAGAATGGGTACCTAGCCATTTTACCGCGGTAAAAAAACTTCGAGATTAATCGCCAATTGGTTTCGAAATCTACCCCTAACAAACAATTAACCGAATAATAATTTCTTAATAACTTATAAAAAAGATATTAACTGATAAAAGAAATTACCGTAGACAATAAAAAGAAACAGACCCGCAATACACAAAGAATTCAGCTTACTTTGGCACTCTTGATTCCTTCTCAGATATTCACTTACTATTGAAAATGAAATTTCTTTCGATTATATACTTAAAAATTCCCATCTATTCTGACGTTTCAGATCACGTGGTCATCTTCTGTTTCAAGAAGAATAGATTAATTCCTTTCAGTGATTGGCTGTCTGAAGACATCAAGAAGTCTTTTGTCATTAGTTGGGATTAAATCTCGAGTTCTAAAAGTCTTAAAAAGTTATGAGAAAATGCTTTCAGACAGTTTAGACAATTGAAATGAAATAGACTTGGTGTTGTGACATTTCTGCAGCTCTCTCAAGATATTCTTTGAATTTGTTTGATCAAATATTAGATTGTTATAAAAAAATTTGTTCAGTGTGAAATTTAGACCCAAAATAATTTTGAAAAGCCACATGTGAGTGGGTAAAAATTTTGAAGTCTTAGTCACATATAAAGTTAAGGAAAACTTTTCCCGATTTAAAATAATAAAACTTGAACATATGAGTTAATAATTGTAACAAATTTGAATTTTATAAATTCATATCTAAATAAAGTTTCCAGTTAGTACAAAATTTATAAGACTAATTTTTTGCCATTTTGTATCAATTAGCATTACATACCCATCAGTGGTGCAATTATTTTTAATTCATTTGCATAAAGAGAAATTCAGCAGCACACACACACATTTCTAAATATTCCCATTAGCCAAATTTAAACAAAACAGTTACAAAATCAAGTAACTCTGGTAATATAAATATTTTTTTAAAAAAAATCTTGGGATATAAATTATAACAGTCTGATAAATGTTTTATTTATAATAAAAATTACTCTGGATAATATAAATGGATACGTATCATAGAGACTTGTTAATTTACCTATAAAACTGAACTTCAGAGAACTTAATACTATTATATTTCTAAATTTTAATCATTTAATTCCTTTAAAACTGAAAATTGTCCTGTATTAAAATCTTTTAAGAGAAGTTGAGATATTTTATCAAATAAAGATGATTTACTTTCCCGTTTAAAAGAATTAAAAAAATTTTTACTATATATTTATACTTCGATTTTTTTAGACATGAAAGCTCAGTAAATTTACATAAAATGATTTATTTATTAATTTTTCCTGAACATATTGTTTTAAATATAGGTACTACTAGTTTTATATATAAAGAAAGAAAAAAAGTTGTATGGAATTTTATGAGAATTTAATAGAGATTAGAGTATTAAATTTTCTTAGAGTTTTTTCAGATCATTTTTAATTGTTTTCCATGCTTGAAGAAGATATTTTCAAATGAATCAGTATAATCAAAGGAAATTTTTTCTCGTTGGAAATTTATACTAGAACTAAAAAAAAATTGTATTGACAGTCGAGCCGCAATTTTACCAGTATTAGGGAATGATGCATTTAAGGGAAACTGAGCTTAAAAATTCTTAGATAGTGCAAAAGCCAAAAGATTGGAATAAATCTCAAGTGTGGTTTTTGCCATTTAACTATGACTCAAAATTGCAAGGATTACCCCATCAACCCCTGAAAAATGTTAAATCAAGCTAAAATAACGAAATTTCATGTTTTAGATAAACGTTCAAACTGCGAAAATGTATAAATACAGTACTCCTCAAACTTTTAATATTTGCACAACCCAATTTTCAATTATAATTTTACACACACACACACCGTCCCATACAATAACAATGTATTAAATGCAATAATAATGTACATTGACGTTATAGCTACTACACGACCTTAATAATAATCCATAAAAATTATCATGATACGTATTAAATTTTGTATATATGTTACTTTTCAGTAATACATATTTTAAGTAAGAGAATAAGTATTATGTTACTTATATCTTTATAATTAAGTTAAATATCCATTCCCTCAAACACACATCCATATAGATCTCAGGTAAATATAAAAATTTCTAATATGAAACCTTCCTTTGAAAAACTTTGCTCTACAAGACAAGCCCATGTGAGAGTCACTAGTCATTATTAAACTTGTTCTTAATTTAGTATTGATAAGTTAATTAGCAATTAAATTGTGCAGTACTGATACATTTATAAGTATATTATATCAGTATAAATGTTTATTTAATTTTTATTACATCATAATGTGTATTTTGTTTTGATTTCGTTCAGTGCAATAATAACTTTTTAAATAATCTTTTATTTCCAACTTTTGAATATGCTCGGGCCTTCCATGTTAAGTCATCATGCTTCCCTAGAGGGGGCGGGGCAGTTTGATAATCACTGTATTAATATCTTAAATCTATTAATCTTTTTACAAGATTTTAGTTAAAAATGTTTATACAATCTCACTAAACAAAATGTCATTTTCTTAAATACTAAAACTTTTTAGTGGAATTTGAGTGAGTGAGTGAATATTAACGTCGTACGAGGTCCGTCGCTACATGAGGGCTTTTGGCGACGAATTTTAAACCATGGTCAAGTGACGAGGACGACGCATGAGCTGGCACCACCTCTCCTAACTACCACATCACACCAATGAGAGGACGTTTGAGCTCTGGTGGAACTTTGAGAAGTATATAAATGTGAAAACTATATTTTTTGTAATTTATAAAAATTAAAATATAAACATTAAATTATATAATATAAATACTGTAAATACCTCGACTTACGCTACTCCGACGTACGCGAATTTCAAATCTCTTCAATATGGCTTTTGTTTGCGCGCCACATAACTCGACTACGCATTTCCTGCCATAATAATTTATCGTGTGTTGTTTCTTATCAATGGAGTGTTTGTTATTACATATTATAATGGTTTTTCGTGTTTTTATATGTATCATATTACGCAGATTTGAGAAACAGCTATGCCATTCGAAGGAAAAAGAGCCCCTGGATCTACAAACAAAGTCTTTAGAGCCAGTTTAATCAGAAGGTCACTTGACAGTGTTAGGAATTTAATAGAATGCCTCAAATTAATTGGAAAGGGTTGCAAATTTTAGAAATTATAGACCTCGACTAAAAGCATATTTTTGCAACAAAACAAAAAATAAAAAAATTATTAGCATGCTATGAGGAAATTTTGCGGGAGTAAAAAAAAAAATCTTTGAGCCGATAGATTAATTTGTTAGATTTTTGCGATTTCGTATTTCTGTTGACCAAAATTTTATTAAACATTTTTTTTTCTAAATTATTTTTTTCTTTCGTCTTCTGCTCCAAATAAGTAAAGTTATATGCATTTATATGATAAATGATACCCCGACTTACCTGATTTCGACTTAAGTGATAACCACTATCACTTATTTTTACCTATAGCGTAAGTTCGGGTTTTTATTGTATATAATTTTAAATTGTTTTTCAAGTTTTGGTGTAAATGAAGAATTCAAGAATGAAAAGTCTTAATTTATGTCAATAGCTCTTCATAATCACAAACTACACTGGACTTTTAAATAATCGGAGTTTAAAACATTATTAGTGACTTCAAAAAGTAAGGAAATGCTTTCTACTACATTTTTTTTAATTAAATCAACTTATATTAGCTCTATTTTCTCGGCAATATCTTAAAATCAAATTTATTGTAATGGAAAGTTTTGTATCGTTTAATAAGATAGTAAGGTACCCTAAAATTGTGAATTTCGCCAAAAATTGACAAATTGTTTTATGATTTTATTTTATAGACCATCTTATTAGCTTTACAAAAATACCAAGTTTATTATTTTCAGTTCACTAGAACAAAAAACTACAAGTGTTTTAGTAAAAGCAGATGCCATTACATTAAGCAAGATATGCCATACTTTAAAAACGCGTTTTACTCGAAATGTGTTTTTTAAATGCTCAAACGAGAACAGCGATTGCTCAAAAAGTTTTGAAAATAATTAACTGAATTTTTTGTGTATGTTCTGTATAATAGCAGAAGTGTTTTAACTTTCAGATTTATCAAACACTGTTTTATTACAAAATTTACGGTCCCTTATGTTAATATAATCACAGTTTTTTTAATCAATTTCATATAGTAACTAAGATAATGTCCTCTAGTTTTTGTAAAAACTAAAATATCTTTTCTCTAGGTCATTTAAAAATGAATAACATAGCAACACATCAGAATTAAAAAATTGAAAATTTGTTCATAAATTTTTCGTACAGAATGGGCCACGTTAATGTTATTTTTTGTCAATTTTTACCCATGTTTTTCCATTTTAGTAGTAATAAATCTTTTTCTCTTCTTAAATTTAGCATAATTTTCTTAAAATGTACTAAACAAATCTAAAAACAACAAAAAAAATCCCGATATCTCCATTTTTTATTTAAAAAAAGTTGTCGCAAGTAGTCGGATACTTTAAATTAATGTATAGGATTATATAATATTCTAATATTCCATTGCTTATATTAAATTTATTTTTTTACTTATATTTCTTTAAAAATATTATTGTAGACTAAAATGCTGCGCCCTTATATTAAACATGACAAGTATATGTTATAATCTACAATCTTCTAGTTTCTCTGAGTAATATATGTTAAGATTACTACGCAAACACCTAATATTTTCGACAAGTACTCTTTGATTAAAGTGAATCGTGGAAGGATATCTGCTATTAGCAATGCTGCAATCACGTAGATGGAATTAATGGTTAAACAATGTGGGTTGCGGCATTTACCAAAGGGAAACGCAAGAGCTCTATAACTGATTAGAGACTTCGATCATTTATGCATCTGACGTCAATCTTGGTGGAACTTTTTCTAGAAATTTCGGTAAGTATTTCTGATTCCTTTCTCTTAGTTCGAAATTCAATTTGAACTCAATCGATCAAACGACCTATTACATAGTTGAGTTATAACAAAAAAAATAGAGTTTAATCAATGTAGAAAAAAATTAAAGTTAGGGGAAAGGGAAATTAATAATAGGGAAATTTGGGTTTTTGTATTTTTGATTCTTAGTGTATTATCATATTTAAGGCACAACACATTATTGTGTGTGTGGGTGTGGTTTTATTGAAGAATATATTTTCTTTGACTAGGTAAAGAATTTTCAACTTACCGAAATTGAAAGTAATGTCGAAAAGAAATCGAGGTACAATCGGGCCTCTATTTAATGAAGTCGATAAATCCCGAAGAAAAGTTCGCGACAGGTGGAAAATTAGCTAAACTCATATTCATCTTTCAGTATACTAGGTAAAAGTTCGCAAAATAGAGAAATACACATAATAGATGATCATGAAATGTAGGTTCTACTCTGTTTAATAACATTCAGAGTGTGAAATTATTAGGAATAATTAAAATGTAGTAAGAGCTTGAAAGTATTTAAAAAGATCTCTACTGATATAAAATTCAAACACATTTTCAACAACATTCGCTATATATTTATAATTAAAATGAAGAAAATCTTGATATATCCTCACTTGAACTCCATTGTTTACAAAAAGACATCTGTTTCTTGTTTTGTGATGGAAGTGGAATAAAAAATACATTTTCTATGCTTTGAAGAAAATAGAAATAATTTCATAATACCATCTGTTAGTGTAAAACTTGTCAATTTGTTTGTATGATTTTGTATAATAATTGCAAAATGAATAAAAATTTCAATGTTTCTTCATTGCAAAATATGTTAGCACACAACAAAATATACTTATTCGTGTCAGAAAATAAGTGACATATTTATCCGAAAGTTTTCGTAATTTATTTATCTTATCAAAAAAGCAACTTTAAAAGCTTTGATTAAAAATTAAGTAATAACAGTTCTTTAATTTGATTTTCCTATGTGCTGCTTGTTTTTATTAGAAAAACACATTTAAAATAAAAATCTCATTAATAAGAATCTAACTTCTTTAAAAATAAACATATATTTAAATATAATACTTTGAAAGTTGAAAAATAAAAGTGGGTATAAAGCATTCCATTTTAATATCAAAAATATCAAAAAATCCTCCCTTCTACAACAAGCATTTTTACAAAATTAAATAGAATTTACTAAGAAAATTTGCAAAATTTGTTCTAGTAATCACTGCATCAGAGAGATATTTTCCTCAATTTTATGCTTGTGTTGCTTTGCAAAACAATTATTAATTTTAAAAACCATATAAATCTTTCACAGAAGAATAAAAAAAAAGATCTCAGCAAAAATACGAAAAATTTTCTTTTTTATAAATAATACAATTTTCAGTCAAGAATTACTTGAAAAAACTCAGTTTTTACTACATGTTTTTACTTATTAAGTCAGTTTTATGCAAACATGAAACAATTTGAAACTTTTAAATTAAAAATGTGTTACATTTGAGATTGAAATATGAAATTTTGTAATACCAAATCACACTTCCATAAATTCTTTCAAATCTTGTTACGCTAAAAGCCTTCATCTAAACTAATATAATCATAACTATAGCAAAAAACGAATTGTGAAGCTCGTTTGCGCTTAAAATATTTTAAGGTTTTAGCCTCCTCGACTGTAACGTACCCTTTCCCTAAAGAGTCTTTTAACTGGCGGATAGACCAACAAATGGATTTGAAAATCATTTTATCTGAAACAAATTGCAGACAAACGATATGTTATGTTTCGGGCGCCAAAATAATGTACTTGTCTGCGAATTTAAGGAACTCTTAAAGAAATTTGAGCTTATCCTGCGGTATTTCAGCAAATTGTCTAAATTAAACAATAGTTAAATGTGCATGGAGTAATCTTTTATTCATGTGCAATATATTTTTCAAAATTTAATATTAACCGTAATCACACCAATATTTCTTTATAATCATCGCCTGTAAAATATTGTGTTTATTTCTTTGATTACAACAATAAGCAATAAATTTTATGCAAAATAATTTTATTAAATTATATCTGGTTATATTATTTATTGATAAAATTCATATAAATAACTGTCAAACTATTAAACAATTTTAAAGTAATTTTGTTTTTAAAAATAGGAGAAATCATATATTTTTTTTGTTAGCGATAAGCACTGTTTTTAAAGCTTACTTAATTATTCATTTTCTTATACATAAATTATTTATTTGAGTTTTTCCCCAAAATATTTTATATTACAAAAATATTCAGATACTCTTAAAAAATACCTTTCTAGTAATTTCTTAAAACGTTAATGTCTTTGTTTTAAATAATTATAAAATATCTAAAAATGTCCCTGTCTGATTTCATGCGCAAATTTCAATAGGTTTACAGGCTCATTAACATAACCTAATTTTTTTATATATATATATTTTTAAAAAATTAAAATGTGCTTACAAACATTATTAGTAATAAAATAGATAATAACATTTAAAGTTAGATTAATAATCTTCGCAAATAAAATTTGTGTGCAATACTTACTTTTGAACGTTTGCTTTATCATTAAATAAATTGTTATATAATGATCTTGAATATTGTAAAATAAAAATATCGAGGAAATGAAGAAAATGCTGGCAGGTCATTTGATGTCACCACATATTTAATATAACCATCTCAAATTTACTGATGTAATAATTGATGGTTCAATCAAATTGAAAGCTAATTTTCATGATGTAGATAAGATAAAATATTAAAGATTTTAAAGATAATTTTCCCTGTGTAAATAAGATAACGATATTAAAGATTTAAAAGATAATTTTTTTAATGCTTATAATGTTGTTCATACCTTATATCTATTAAAATCAATTGTAATGTTTGATGTTGGATGTTCTATAAGTCATGATAACATCTGAAAGGAAAACTGCATTTACAATTCCGTGCTCTTAAGCGTTTTACATATGCTACATGGAAATTAAATTTGAATATGCCGGTGACCACTGAATACATGGGTAATTATCCATTTGACGCGATATATTCTCAATTATTATTAATATGAAATAATGGAGAAGGAAGCAGTAAGTATTAAAGATTCTAAAAGGGGTGTGAGATTTAAAAATGATTTCGTGTTTATCTCTGATAACGATTATTTATTAATTTATCTACATTTTTTAACGTTACGTTGATCCAAAAGGCATCATTATCACTCAATTCTGTAAATTATATGTTACATAGATGTTATTAAATGAACACAAATGAAACATTAATCACAGTAAATCAAATAAAATTAATTTTTGGAGGGAAATCAGGTTGGTGCGAGATAAGAACCCTGAATATGATTCCAAACTCTTTATTTTCTTCTATTTTTTTTTAACATTATGCTCTAACTAAGCATTAAAATTAGATTTAATTTAACACAAAATTCTCTTTAAATCTCTAATATAAATTTTGATTGATTTTTCTGTTAATCAATCTCAAAGAAATTGTGAATGATCTAAATTCCTAATCAAAATTTGTCATTGTAATTATTTTCCCTTCCTAATACTACCTTTGACAATAAAGTTCGGTGAATACTCCTGTAACATTAGCGTAGATGAAAAATTAACGAAAGTCGCCTTACTTTCCTTCGAAATAGTCACATCTCATAACTATAGACTGCTGAGATCTGTCCTGGAAACATGTCCTGGAAACTTAGCAAGAAGTCTTCTTTTGCGATAGAGCTCAAAAGCCTCGTATCGTTTCGTTGGATGTCAGAAATATCGTCAAATCTCTTTCCTTTCAAAGCGAGCTTGAGTCACGGGAATAGGAAAAAATCTGGAGGATTGAGATCTGGCTAGAATGGTGGATGTTCAATTTGCATCATCCCCTTTTTTGCCAGGAACTGTTTGATAATATTGACTGTATGAGGGTGAGCAATGTCGTAAACAAAAAAACCCTGAACCTTGTGTATATTGGGGTCGTACTCTGCATAGACGTTTCATGAAACTGGTCAAAATTCCAATGTACCTTGCAGCATTTATCGTCCAGCTATCATCCACACACTTAATCGGCGCTTTCATGATTAATTTAACTCACTTTCTCAATGTTTTCATCGCCGACGGAGGTCGCGCGTCTTTCACAACGGGGGTTGTCAGAAACACTTTCCCAACCTTCTCGAAAACGGGTGAACCTCTCGTACACACACTTCATGGACAGTGATTGATCTTCATAAACACGTACCAGCATCAAAAGAATTTCTGTCGGTGTCTTGCCACGCTTAAAACAAAACTTTAAATTGATCTTTTGTTCTTTCGTTTTCCTGTTCCCAGTAAAGAACCAACGCACTATACAAGCACTTTGTAAAACAAGTCTTACACAGAATACAAACGACGCTCAACTGAAGAACGGTAGCGGAGATGGTCAACACCTGCCACTACGCATATGCAACGCTTTGTTTCGCCAGTGTTGCCAGATCGATAGTTCTGACTTCATTCACCGAACTTTATTGTCCGAGGTTGTATTACTAAACAGAGTAATCATGGTCGCTAACTGGCTGTCGTGTTGTCGAGTCACGGATTCGAAACCTATTACCATTAAAAGCCCGCTTTGTTGCACGTTAAATCTGTTGAAGCTCAAAGTACTCCCATTGTCGTGGTTTTGATGTTTGTAGAGGGAAGGGGGTCTCAGCTCATGTGTCATCCTACGTCACTAGACCGTGGTTCTAAATTACGAGGTCCGTCACCAATAGCTCTGGTGTTTCTTCTCAGTACGACGCTAATTAAAATCAAATCAAGGGATTATTATATATTTTATATATATATATATACTTTTTCCTGTAGATATCAATGATTACTTTTATAAAACACTATTTTATGATTCTTTGTGTGAAAAGTTATGGTTTTTTTTACACCATTTAGATAAACAAAAAGCAAGCATATGAGCAATACATTGAAAAAAAATCGTTATATCTTCCTATAAAACATCTTAGAAGAAATCTTCTAGAATGAATTCAATGCAGAGGATTTAACTATATCCGAGCGTTTTTACAGATACTTCTCTCTTTAGAACAACCTCAAATTCAAATATTATTACTTCGAAGATATTTCTATATATATATATAATCAAAGTTAATTATTTTCTGTAAGTGTCTCTTATTTTCATAAGCCTTTAGCAACGTTCTTTTTACAATTTGTTTTATTTGTTTAGTGTAAGCCGTCTATTTCAAGTATTTTAATTTCCCTCTGAGTACTTTATTTTAATAAATTTTAAAACTTGTGATACTTTTTTTTAATGTAACGTTTGATGAAAGTGATCTTCCTTGTTGCCTTTACTAAATATTCTAAAAATTCTTGAATGTAAAATATGTTCTATACAATGTTTGGAAAACAACCATAATCTTCGATTCATGTAAATACCCGCAAATTTGGGAGTACAGGCCAGAATGGGAAGCATTTATGTAATTTTTTTGTAAATTTTTACCTTTTTTTTCCATTAGTAATAATAATTTATTTTTCTCTACTTAATTTAGCATATTTTTCTTAAAATTTACTAAGAAAATCTAAAAACAACAAAAAACACCATATCTCCATTTTTTTTTTTAAAAAGTTGTCGCAAGTAGTCGAATACCGTAATTAAATTATGTCATCATTTTTAATTCTGTTCTTATAATGTGTGTCTTTTAAATACCTCAGCTCTACCAACTTTTTTCTTATTTTTTTACGACATAACATTCGTAAAATATTATATAATCAAACTATATGTTGAATACTTTCGGGAACAAATGGTAGTCGCTGTATCCAAAGAGTTACGGTAGCGAAGTCGTGGTCGATTTTGCTTACATGAAGTCGTGTGCTCGAGTACTGTTGCCTCTAAAGATCTGCAGCGTTGAGGGGCTATATAATAACGTTAAATCTGTCTAGACCAGCGTTTCTCAAACTGTGAGGGGTGCCCTCCTAAGGGTGTGTGATAACTGTATGAGGGGAGCCCGAACATATTGAAATGACGAAAACAAAAGATTATTTTTAAAAATATTAATTTACTGAAAGTAAACAAACAAAATACATTCTGACGTAATAAAAAATACACATTTACACTGATATAATACACTTATAAATGTATCAGTACCATAAAATGTATTTTATAATTAATTTAACAATACTAAGTTAAGAACAAGTTCAATAATTACCAGTGATCTCGTAAGCTTGTGATGTATAAAATTATATACACAAATTAACACTTATATTGATAATTTGAATGGATTATAATTAATCCCTTAACTGCCTATTAAAAGCTACGTGATTCGCTCCCCAACACCACCGTTTTTCACGTAGGCGAGCGTATGTGATGTATTTGGAAGGATGAAAAGGAATAAATAAGTAAAACCTTCTCTGAAATAAGTAAATCTTTCGCAAACACACTATGAAGGTCCTTTTATTGCATTCTAAAGCCATCGGAATAATTTTATGGGTAGCAATACACAGAGAAGATAGTACTTCGGAAAGACGTATATATACGTCCGGGCAATTAATGCTATGGCTGAGCGAGACGTTAAGAGATTAAAGTCGTATTGTAGTTCAGCGTCAAAGTATAGTATTATTGAATTGAATACATTGTTATTGAATGGGAGAAGGGGGGGGGTGATGAAAATTAGGATTGAATATTGGATCGCAGTATTGAAAGTGTGAGAACCACTGGTCGGGCTCAAAGTTCTCAAAGTGACGTGGTGTGGAAGTTTTGAGAGGGCAGACGGCGCAGTAAGCATTACGCAGACGACGAACTAAGTAATGCTCACTTAGGTTATCTACCTACTTGTTTTACATTAAAAAACAGATAGAAGAGAACTATTTTAGTAGCAAGTATTCCATCCCTGTACAGGTTTCAATTTAAAAATTTAATTAAATGGCTTATTCTCTCACGCAGCCTTATTAGTGTGGTGGGGAAGTTAGGAGAGGTGATGACGGCTCAGGTGTCGTCCTTATCACTTGGCGGTGGTTCATAATTACGAGGTCCTTCACCAATAATCCTCGTGTTGCTTCAAAATGTGACGTAACAAAATCAAATCACATCAACTACCAATTATGTGCAAAAGAAATATCCATTCGCTTATTTTTTTCCATTATTAGTAATATGAAATCACCTAATTATGTCAATTTAATCTACTTGACGGATTATTCCTTAATTTAATATCAATTTACAGACTTTCGAGTGCTTATAGTCATAGCTTATACAGTAATTTCGGAACAAATTCAGATTCGTCTATAAAGTTTTGATAGAAACATATCAAACAACTAAAGTTGCATATTTTTTTCTTTACTTTAAATTTGTGCATTATAAGAGATATTGAAAATTGACACATACATTTCTTAATTTTTGTTTTAAACTTCTTTATTGCAAAACTGTTACTTGAAATTTCTTAAATATTCTTGTTGCTCGTTTGAAAGTGTAACCTTTATAAAAAATCAAAAGTCATTGTAAAGAATTATTGCGAGCAAAATTTTTCTTCTAAAGATGATTGATTTCTTTTTCTAAAGGATCCATGATGATTTCTTCGATTGAAAGAAATTCCAAAACATGAAATAAATAATCCAGAGATATGAAATAAGCATAATAGAAGCATTTTCTTCTGCTCTTTGTATGAAG
The DNA here is from genome assembly GCA_019973975.1 of Trichonephila clavata. Classification (NCBI taxonomy): domain Eukaryota; kingdom Metazoa; phylum Arthropoda; class Arachnida; order Araneae; family Nephilidae; genus Trichonephila; species Trichonephila clavata. The sequence goes on along the minus strand of BMAO01026369.1, from coordinate 102,114 downwards.
TTATCAATATGCTAATAATTCGAAAGTCAAATCCTTTGCTCACAAATAAGTTTACTTAGAAATGCCTTTCTTAATTTAAATTGAATTTTTATTTTAATAAATTCTGCTTAATATATTTCTCAGCAAGTAAGTGGAATTTTAAGGGATCCAGAGCAAGTACAGAAAAGTATTTGGATTATGTCGTAAAGTTGTAGATTAATATTTGCTTTTGTTTATTTAAATATATGAAGCAAAATGGAGCTTTAATTGTTCGTAAAACTGGTAAAATAAAATTAGCAAAAAAATATATTATACTTATCTCTTTATTATAAAAGCAAGTTTTTTGTGATGCTGTAATAAATTTATTTATACATAACCACAGTTTGGACAAATTTACATTTATGATGATGGTGAGTCTTTGCATGAGCGTACAAAAACAGTTAAACAGGACGATGTACTGTATATTTTACAGATAATTATGAATTAAAACCCATACGCATAAAACTACAGACCTTTGTATTAAATTCAAAATAAAAAAAAGAGATCTGTTTAAAAAATAAAATAATTAAAATCTGATAAAAAAGTTTATCTGTGTTTTTATACAAGCCCTAAATATCATACCAGAGTTTAAAATAAACCATCATTCAATGAATTAGTTGCTATCGTTTCAACAAAAGATGGTTCTATAGATGGAAAAGTTGATGTAAGAGTTTATCCGAAGAGTGAACATGACTCAATTTGCAAATTTAAATTTTTTTCATGCAGATTCGTGTCTGAATTATGCACATAAAAATATACCGTGATGCTGTAATAAATTTATTTATACATAAGATATAGTTAGAGAAAATGGTTCGTTAAAAGTTGAATTTATCTAAAAAAGAGCGCCCAGAACTAATTTTGCTCAAAAAGAGCAAATGAAGAAAGTGTACGAAAAACAGATATTTTTAAAGAGGAGATTAAAATTTAAATCCTGAACACTTAGAAAAATTTCGCGAACCAGACAGCGAATTGAAAACTTAAAGTATTAACACTTAGGAAAAAAAATGAAACACGATAGAATGTACAAAATTCAGTGCAATTTAGAGGAAAAGGTGATTAGGAACATTGTTTTTGAAGAGTCACTAAATTGAAGTACTGATTATAGTGCGGAGATGAAGGCTTGAAATTTATTTTTTCCTACTTACAATATATTGAAAAAAATAGAACTGCATCATACATGTAAACTATACAGTTTTACAATTTGAGCAAAGAGTATGAAGAGTTGTAAAATTTTTATGGGAGTTGGTCCGCCGTTAGAGGAACAGGGGGTACCTTCCCACAAGTCATGCTAAAAAATATTGTGCTCATGTTTATCTCGGTACACCTTATTTTTTATAACAAAATAGTACTTTTATATGATAACTAGATCAATTTCCATTTTCTGTAATCAAATAAATTCCTGTTTATTATTTTTTTCTGTAATAATTATTTATAAGAAAATTATATATAGTTACATCTACCGATTTTTTTATTCAAAATAACTATAAATTCTTGATTTTTGAAGAAAATAATTCAGTAATACGAATCATTAGTGTATCCCTTCATGTATACAACCACTATGTTCTGAATAAGTCCGATTTTCTAACGAGCTTCTTTTAAATTCATTCATACTGAAACACAATTTTTCATTACACCCCTATAAAATATCCAACTGATCATAAGAGTAATCAGAACACTGTTGTGGGTGTTAAATATTCAATATACAATCCTTTTCCGATAATCATATCAGCTTGTTTAAGAAAAATTAAAAGCATCCTTCTAGTGCAAAATCATTTACAGTGTTATCCGGCTTTCAAATGCCTTTAAATAGCAGCTCTACATCGGTAATCAATAATGAAGCAGAGATAGCATTTGTTTAGGATTATTGATTTGGCTTTCTTTTTAGTCGAAAAATAAATCATGATATCGTTAAGTCCACCACCGCATGACAGATGTGGTAAAGTATTTGTTACACCTACAACACTTCTCTTATTAATTGTTTTCTGAGCTATTTTTTAAAGTGATATATATTTGTGCGTGTTCAAATGAGTAAGACTTTTGCGTGTATGAGTTTTAAATGATAATTCAAAAGTCTGAGTGCAAATATGTTGTTTTAATTAATTTAATAATTAATAAAGAGAAAAAATACTTCAAATCTCACTTCACTTGAAGACTTTATATGTTAGTGTGGCTAATAGTCTAATTAAATTTATTGATTAAAACAATAAAAAGAAGGACTAGGAGAGTTAAAGTGTGTTTTTTAGTGTAAATATAATATTGAATACTTTTTAAATTTCTTAATTTAAAAAAAAATACTAGTAGAATTTTTTCTTAATTAAGGAAAACAAATAAATTAATTATATGTAATTCCTTCATTTTTCCTTTTCCCAACTTTTTTGTTTCAATTTTCATTGCCAACTATTTTTTTTAAAAAAAAAAAACGTTTATTGTTCTGATAAAATTAAGTTTTTGTTGGCATTTTATTATAAAAAAAAATAAAACTAACAGATAATTTCTGTATATAATCTTGACAAAAATCTTTATCAATTTTCTGAAATTACCAGTAGTTAATTTTTAATTGCTTTAAGATATGTTTTGAACAGAAATCTTTTGATAATATTCATTTTAATTTCAGATATGGAGAAAAAAAGCTGTTACAAACCTTTTATGACGAATTCCTTATTAAAATATTTTCTGAAATTATCACTTTGTAAAAATCAGTGCTTAATGACTTCCAATCATCTCAAACAGTTTAAATATACTGTACTTTATGTGACACATTTTAAGCCTAATCAAAAATATCATTTAATTCAAACTTTGTAAAGGGAAAAAAAGCATCTATACATGTACAGCTTCTAAATGCATATTTTTTACACTGTCTCGAGTTTTATCAGAAAGGGAAAAAATAACAACACCTCTGATAGCTACTGAAAAAAAAATACTAGCTCTAGACAAATTTAAGACAGTTAGAAACTCAGCTTGGTTCTAAATTGAATTAAAGGAGAATAATTCCATGCAGTGTGTCTGAAAAAAATCCAGCAGCTGGGAACTAATATCTTAGGAGGCAGAAGAAAATGGCTCATTCAAACTTTTTCAGTTAAAATAAGGATCAGTTGTACAGTAAACTAGGATCTATAATGCTCTTTAAAAAAAGTAAAATCCACCCATTTAATCCGTGAAACTACTAACTTATCCGCATTAGAATCCCTAAAGGTCTTAGTATAACCACTGCGTTAATTGATGTGGAATTAATTCACTTTCCAACGGATCTGAACGAACGACTAAGAAAAGTTTTTCACCAATAGAGTCAACCAATGATATCGCAGCGCCGTGTATCACGTGACTTCAATGGACATCGTGGGAATCAGTGGAATAAATAATGGAGAATTCCGGGTATGATGAAGAGTAAACCCCTAAATTCCGAACCGAGAACCACGCAAGAGAATTTATCTCCTGACTTAGCACAGAGGTAAGCATATGGTTCATTACGTACTTTTTCCAGATTAAGAATTTCTCAACAAAAATTATTTTACGTTATCATTTTAATAAAAGACTCGTATGCCTTATCCATGTTATTTATCATAAATTGTATTTTGAAAATTAGCAGAACGAATGAAACTAGCAAAATTTGAGTTTCATATAGATAATATACGTTTGGAACTATGGCTGAAGCTATATACCACCGGAAAATCATAGTCTGACTCCTTAAGATTCATTTAATAATTTTCTTAATAATTATAATGCCATTAAATCAAATTTGGATAATTTTCTAAGGCAAGCGATCCTTATCAAAATTTTCTATTTCCATTTTTATGAATCAGTTATGTTAAAACTGATATTTAAAATCCAATTTAATAAAAAAAATAATAATTCCTTTTTTTTATGTAACATTTCTACATTTACATCAATTGTCCTTTGCTTACTATATGATTGAACGAAAAAAAGTTAATGTGTTTTCGCCACATACATGAAATTTACATCATTTATCTAAAATAAAAATATTTTTCTGCAATTTTGAAATTTTATAAGTAAACAAAGCCAATGTTATAATCAACGATGAAAAATATTCCCATTTTCCTCTCAGAATGACAGAAAATTTATTTTAAATAAATGGAGTGTTGCAAAGTGACATGCAGACTTGCAAAAAGATAATGAATTCACCAAGAATAATCGTAAACGGAGAGAAAATATTTTCTGAAAGTATTAAATCCGTCTGATACTCTGGAAATTACATACTTTTATCCTTATAAAGTATTTAATTTACTTAATGCTTTTACGAGGAGAGAATTTGAAGTGTGGAGATGGGGAAAAAGTGCAGAAAGTATACACACAGTTCAGGTTCAGATACCTTTGAACAAGTCTTTTAACTATACATTTATTCTGATAGAAAAATTATCTAAAGAAAAATCTAAGTTCTTTATAAATACATTACGTTTGTTGAAATATTCTTAATATAAATTTAAATATTGAAATTGAAAATAAATTCAACTTCGAAAGTTAAGAGTAAGAATGAAAATTATTTTAAACTTGAAAGCTAGAAGCCAATAAGATAGATCGAATAATGAATTAAATTTTTTTACGTTTTAAATATAACTCATCTTGTAAAAAGGCTATTAAATGAAAACAAAATTATTGCGCACATTATTTGATAAGTCATTTAATTTTTTTCGTTCTTAAATTAACATTTAAAGTTAAAATAATAGATACATCAAGAGTAAGAATTATAATTATTTAAAGTAGTAGCAGTATTAAGGAAAGAGATTCCTTTCTTTGATTTTTGAAAATATTCCATGCATTATTTCGAAATTATATTTTGAATCATTCTAATTCAATACTATTTTCTACGAATTAAATAAACATGTTATACATAATTTAAATCTTTAATTCAAGTAGCTGTGAGTTGAAAACAAAAGGGAAACTATTTACAAATTGCTGACAGTTTAATTTATTACAATAACATTTAACAATCATTAATCATTTCTTGAAATTTAGTAACTAAACCTCGAAGAGAAATATTATATCCGTTACATCAATAGTTGCATAAACGTTAGTTCAAGTATATTAAAAATATATTAATTACAAGTAATTAAGGAATAGAAAACTATATGTATACATCAAATTAAATATTCGATTAAATGTTACCATTGATTCCTTATGTAAAATATTTTAAACAATAAATTTGTTGAAATTTTTCTTCATTTAGTGCTGACTCACTAAGCCTTAGAAAACATTGTGGAACTATTTATACTTTTTATGCATTATATTAGAAACTTCTTCATTTATTCAACTTTCTTAGAACTTGAAATCATTTAAACTCATTCCGGTGGATTTACTACAACAATGAAAAAAAGACAAATTATTACTATTAACAAATCAACAACTGTTTCTAATCAAAAGTAAAAGAAAATATTAAATATAATAAAAGCTGTTTACGGAAACTGATATTTGTAAAAATAATATGGGTTTTGGATAGCCTTCAAGAAAGAATTGGAGTATATTTTTTTCGAATAGTGATGTAAAGAGTTTCAGAATTTCTTCAACATATCCAATATGCTATCAATGCGCATTCATTGGCTAGTATTTCCACACACAAGCACAAAACTGATACACATATTCATTAATTGTATTGAAATATTACCTTAAAAAAAGAGAAAAAATGTTTATATATATATATAAAAAGCTTAACTATAGTAATTTTAAAATAATAATAATAATAATGGTAATGAAACGCAACTTTTCCTGGTAGAAAATTGAGGAAATTGTTTTTTGCTTAGTATACATCAGTAAAAATAGTATATATCATAAGAGTGGTAAAAACCAGTTGACTTTCTGAATTATGCTGTTCATGATTTTAGACATCGTGGTATTTGTATAAGCATGATTCATTTTTAATTTGCATTTTTACTTTCAACAAAATTAACCTCTTTTTCAATTTCCTACATTTTAATACTTATTTTAGAAAACAAACTTTAAAAGAATAATGTTCTGAACTTTGGGAAGGAGTTCTTTGCTTTCAATAACTCTTAAGTTCTGTATCAAATAACCGCATGATTCTAAAAGGTGGTATTTTTGTTTTATCTCTTTACAGACTAAAAACATCGCGCCAGATTTTCTACATGACATTTAAGAAACTATATATTGATGTACTTAGAAATACATTTAGTAAATTCTACTATCAAGAAAAAATTTCAACGAAATAAAAATATTTTTGCTATCTCAGTCAATGAGTTGCAGATAGTTGAGGAACCTTCAAATAAATTACATGTATATACATTTTTTGATCAATTCCAAAAGAATGATTACAATATTCAATAAAATATTGAATATTGTATATCAGGACCTATTGTAAAGAGAACTGTCCTCGTGAATGTGTTGTAATCTGCATTTAAACAGACAATTCTTAAATATATTAATATAATTGAATATCATGAACATTCTTTTAAATTCATTAATATTAATGAAAAGAATGCTTATTAATTAAAGAGGGAAAAGCATGTCTTTTAAGATATAGATTATATTACAACAGATTATATTACAATAAATTATATTACAACAAGTAACCTAACACTTGATTGAAGATCAAGAGCCTAATGTGATGAAGGAAGTATTTTCTGCTTTTCTTTTTAAAAAATGTTGATTCACCCAATAAATTTAAAGATAGCACAATTACTTTGCCTAAACTATTTTCAGAAAAACAGAAATTTCTTAATATACATGCATTATTTGCCTACCAATAACCATGTTTCGTATATAAAAAAGCATTTGTTAAGGGTAATGTCAAGTAATGTTCATTCCACGTTGAGTAAAAATTAGCTGCATAGCTATTTGAAGTTTAATGATTGATGAGTTTTAATTCCCTGATGCTATTTAACCCAGCAATAAAAAGTTTCAATCGTTTTCATATAAATATATAAGAATTCATTCAAATAAAATAAATATTTATCTTATGTTTTTAATTATAAAATATTCATCAAATTAAAGGTTTGCTGTGGTTTTTATCATATCTTGTATCTCATTTTCAATCATATAATTTAAGATATCCGGATACGCATTGAAAAGGCCAATTTCGGAAAAATCATACGTCTTTGGTTTTTTATTTTATTGAATAAAGCAATCTTTTGGTTTCTCAAAGCATATATTATTTTGTTTCTACGTTACATAGAGTCCGATTCACAATGAATTGCATAAAATTAGAAAAACTGGAAGTGAGTTAAATCTATCAAAAGTGGACAGTTAAATTGTTCACGATCTATCATGGAGAAACTTTTTGAACTTCATATTTGTATTACTTTCTATAGAATGAACTAAAATAATTCTTACCGTATGAATATTTTTTGAGTTATGCATTGTTGTTTCAATAAGAATTTCAAAATAATGTCATATTTCTTAAATTTATATTATTAATAAAATATTAAAAGTTCTAGATAAATTGTTTCAATGTTCTCTAGATAAATTTATGTAGTTTATTTTAGTAATATTTTTATTGTATAAGTTTATTACTTTTTTCTCCAACTGTTTTAAAGAATTTTTTTTTAAAAAATTGCTAAAATTTCACTTATAATTATGATTTTTATAAAATTTAGATAATTTATTTTAAATATTGCTAGTTAAGTATTAATATTTATTGGTATTGATCTCTAAAAAAGTATTGATAACATTTTAGTATGCTATTTCTTAAAAAAAGGCATTGATGTGTTTGGATAACTTAATTTATTGATATATAGAATATATTGACGCCTTTTGGCCAACTTTTAGATCTTTTTCGAGTATATTGAAGGCGTTTGCATTTATGTTAGCTATAACTACATTCAGGAATAGGATTTTAAAATGGTTCGCTGCACCTTTGTTTTTCAAAAAAGTAACATTTCAAATAAGGAATAGCATATGAGTTTACTTTAAAATAGTCCCCTTAAGGTTTAATACTTGCTGTAGCTTGTAAAGATAGTATTTTTGCAGATTTTGAGGCGGGAATGAAGAGTGCTACCGCCGTTACCTTGCTGGTTGTCCTTCAGCTAGCCCTTTCGACTGCCGGCCAAACTTACCAATACAGCCGCGGCTGGACGAATGGAAGGAAGAGGTCTCACGAAGTGGAAAAAGAACTTCAGCAGTATCCTCTGACCTTCTCGTCCACTCGGCCTAAGGACTTCGATGATGAACTGCTGGAAATCGTAAGTAATTAACATATATTGCAATTTAAGAATTTCATTTTGCCTTCGTGTTTTAAAATTTTTAACTGAAGTCTATAATAACTAGTTGACAATGAATTTCTCTTTTTCACTTTAAATTTTGTTTTTCTTGGATTTTTGTTTTGTTTTATCATGAAATATAATTCTAGAAATAAAATTAAACGTGTAAAGCTTGATGCCATACCCGTAAGAAATGTTACCATTTTTAGATCCCCTTGCTTTAAAAGTTAAATTATTGAACCTGTTTTTCTAGTAAACATTTCTAGTTTTTAAACAATGTATTTATTTGGAGCTCAAGTGTAATCTTAGTTTTTTGTATAGAAATTTATTTCATACCATTACGCCATAATTTTAATTTACTCATACTCTTTATATATATATATATATATATTATTTAATTTATTTGCTGTATTATTAACAAAACAAAGTTCTACATGTTAACTTTATACAGAAATTTTTAAAAAATTATGTATACTGTCTAAGTCAGCAATGTTATAATATGAACATTTTTTTTATTTTACTGTGTTATTTCTTTTTTTTTAATTCTGTTTCTTTTATCTGTTGATATTCTTTTAAGTATTTCATGTTTCATCTTCTTGTAGATTTTTATATATATATAAATTTTGTTTCGTCTAGTATAAATAACAATTCACAAAATTCAAAGAAATTTTTCTTCAGTTCGTTTTTGTACATTTTATCTTAGCTATGCATTTTTATAATTATATCTTCAACTAAATTACACCAATTTGAAATGCACAAGGGATTTATACTTAATAAGTAAATAATTAGTTATTATTTTTGAGTAAGCAAATTAAGGAAACATTACGAAAAGCATAGTTCAACTTAGGACAGATGCTTACGGGTCGCTTACGTATAAAATTGAGTACTCCTTTTTTTAAAAAGTATATTCTCCATTGTATAATTTTTAAAAAAAGGAGTACTCAATTTTGATAGCACGAGATTTGATAGTAATTGAGTCGATTATCAACAATTAAAAACATGTATTTTAAATATCCAATTTTATTGGATTCTAGTAATAGATTATGCCTAGTGGTTATATTTCTTCATTCAAAGATACTAGGATGCAAAACAGTGAAACTTGGAAGGTGATCCATTAAGTAAAGTCATAATCTAAAGACTGAAAGTAACTTACTTAGAAAATTCTGAATTCCATAGGAACTTTACACTTGATTTTTTTATTTATTGAAGCGCGTGAAATCTGCTTAATAAAGCGACTGATACCTTGACTCTTAAATATCGTTAGAGAGAAAGTTTGTACTCTGTAAATTTTCATTGAATGTTTCAGTATATATCCCCTTTCAATGAAATACAGGATGGAAATCAAAATATATACAGACTACATTTTCGAAACCCTGAAATTCTTCACACATTCTGCTCTCTTTCTGTTATTATGTTTGTGTTAAGACGTTCATATAATGAAAATGTAGTCATAAATCTTATTTTACAAAAAAGAGCAGCAAATGTGTTATTTGGGGAATTCTCTTCAAGCAGTTATTAAAATTTTGTTCAATATTTATTATTTATGTTTATTAAGGACAGATTTTTACTTCTTATATCCTTAAAATAATGTTTTATAGCTAGTTCAAATATTGTTTTGTATCTATCTATTGTTTTTTCTAAGTATACATAAGAATTTTTAAAGATACCCTAAAACAATACTACCCAAATTGATTTCAGATGCTGTGGCCACAAATTACAAAGATTCATTTTTCTAGCCGATATTTTTTTAAGGCTTTAATTGAGTGACAGTATATTTACTGATGTTTTTCTATCTTGTCAAGAAAGAATAAAATTTCAAAAACTATAATTTATGGAACTTAGTATTTTTTAAAGATTTTAATATTACTTATAATTATATATTTTGACAAATTATTCTTATTCTACGACTGTCTATTCATTAAAAGGTTCTTGTAGTGTTTAAAGTACAATAAAATTCGAATCATATTTTTTCTGTTCTAGTTTACATTTTCTTTCTCTAGAATCTTCATTCGAAATAACTTACGATAAAATAGTACGCGAATCTTACATATAAATAGTAAAGAGTTGTTTCGTCTGACTTAGATATTTAAGATAGAAGTTAAGCGAAATTATACAAAAAAAAGTAAAAAGATACAAAAATATATTAAATTTACCATGCATAGCTTCTAACTTTTTAGAAATAAATAAGGTTTTTCTAGCTCCAGACTCTTGACAAACAAAAAATTATTCTCAGCTTGTTCAATTCAAGTGCTATGATTATATTTGAAAAAATGAAGAATGGAAAATAATGAACCATAGAGAAAAAATCTTTAGACTCACTCAAACAGCGTATCAAATATGTTGAAGTAAATATTCTAAGATATAAATTTGATTGTGTGTTCAATCAATAATTAACCATCCTTGTGATGGGGAAACGAAGAATATTGTTCATAGTTTATGACTGATATTACACAAATTTAAAAACTGTTTCAAAATCAAAAAAAATTGGGATGCTTAGTGTTATTCAAAATTTGCTGAAACTTCACTGCTTGCAAGAGTAAGTAAAAAAGGTCATATATATATCATGTTATTATGATTTTACCCTTAAATGCATATTGTGGCCAATTTCAACACATTAAAGTTCTAATTAATTTTATTCAAAAACCTGAGTGTGTGCGTTCCCGAACGCATGCTGATAACCACAGAGAAGTAAGGCAGGTAATTTTTACTTATATATTTACATTTTAATGTAGTAAAAAATTTAGTTCAGTATGCTACTAGGAGAGATATTTTCTGTTTTCAAGTTTCCTATAAATGAGTTATACACCTAATAGAAAAAAATTATCTCACTTTTTGTCTCAGGTAAGCTATAAATATTTGATGCTGCATTTTAAAATTTTATTGAATATATGCCAGATTTTTGGGAAATACTGTATGCTGCAAAGTTCTACATCATCTTTTTCGAAATAAATATTCATTACTACCTGATTTTTTTACATTTATTTTTTACGTAACCTATGTGTGGCTACATTCCTATGGAAATTTTTTTTTATAATTCAAAACAAAAAATCATGTATTTAGGGGTTAAAATATTAAGTTACATGAAGCTTTTGTGTGAAATAAATATTTAAAAAGACAACCACGTTCTTTTTTTTTTTTTTAGAAATTTTTCAAATTAAATATGGCTGTTAATATAATGAAGATAATTAAAGAAAACTGAGACACACAAATTGATTATTAAAATATAAAATCATTTGAGGGAGTATAATATTGGTTTCTTTCACATCACGTTTGCTTTAAAGAAGAACATTTATATTTAGTTTCATTTATTTTTTTTACGGATTTGTTGCTTAGGCGAATGCATGATGCTTTTAAACTTTTATATTGTTTTAACAAGTTATAAAAGTTTGTACGAAATTACTCTAACATTAGTTCTTTAAATAAAAATTCTCAATTATTTAAGTTTGATATCTGATAAATATGATATCAACTAAATTATTTTCATTAATGATTTAATCAATGCTTATGCAATTTTTAAATCAAGAAACACTTGAGAAACTTGTCGATCTTTAACTTTTGAACTTATTTGTAAATAAATTATACATATAGATATAAAATTCTGTGGCATATATCAAACTAGTAATATTTATATATAAATTACAAAGACGCTTATAGTAGCTTATCTCTTTCTATTAAAGACTTTAAATACTAATAATTGTCCAGGAAAATGCTTATTATTTTTTTTCAGCAACTTTCTTTTCTTGAGGCATATGGTGCTTTAATACTTTTCGGAAAATATATTTTTGTAATAAATATGAAATTAAATAAATTTAATCAACTGAAAACGTATCAAGAAAACGTACCACTTTTTTATATAGTTCTAGTAATGTTTCATAAATTTTTTTCAGTCATAATTTTTTTTCTTTCGTACTTAAAATATTACTTACTGTATATATTTCTAATGTCATTGAAAAAACAAGCAGAGGATAAAGTTTACAACTTTATACTTTGTAAAGTAAGTACAATTTACACTGTTTTTAGATTATTTTTATTTTTTCGAGATATTTAGAGAAATTTTACATATTTCAAAACATTACATGGCTTACAAAAAAAATTACATCCTATAGATTTTGAACAATTCATGCACACTTAAATAACTTTTCTGTGAATCGTTTAAATCTCTTTAAAGGCTTCATTCATGTGAACTTTAGAATTATACATTAAGATAGGATTCCATTTACAAAAATTATAAAGAGATTTATAAATTGAGTATCCTTAGTAATATTCAATGAAAACATTAGCTAGCAGTGTTTGAATTGTTTTTTACGAAATATGGCATCCATTTCATTACACGATTTTGTATGGCTTTATCAGAAATTTTATTTCCTAGATATATATGATTCTTTTGAAAAAATATCTGTGAAAATAAAATAAAGGTTTTTAGCATTGAAATAAATATTATATTGGAGGAATGTAAAACCCAAAGCTGTATATATATATATATATATATATATATATATATATACTATTTTATATTAATAGATTGCGGTTTTATTTGTAATAGCTAAAATTTTCTTGATATTTCTTACTTTCCCTATGGCCTAGAGTATTTGCAAATACAGGCGAAGGTTGGCTACCCGCAAAACTTTGTTTAAACCTGCAATCCTGGTTTCTAAGGCCAGGAGTTTGCTATAGTGCTACTGTGGCTAATACTTTCACTATATTGACTAGTTATCTTAGGTTTATAACTATTTGGTGTATATTTTTGAATTATATAAATATGTCACAGGGAATTGATGTAATTAGGGTTTTGATCAAATCCCTAAGGGATATGATCAATTCTCGAAAGATGTTAAAATAAAAAACTCTTTGGGTCATTTCCTTGAAGAAAGTAAGTGATTTCATCAAATCTTTGATCTGTTTTTGTGAAAAGATTAAATGAACAAGTCAGAGAACTCGTGAAGCTCTATTTTCGATAGTTACTACTCCCCTTTCACTCTTCTCCACTCCCCGACGTATTCGTGCCAGAAAGCTCCCTAACATTATGCCAGGAAGGTTGTGTGCATTTTTATTATTGTTTTCTATATTTCGAGTATTTTTTAAATACATACCTACCTACCTAAAAATGAGGTAGGGCATAGATTATAGAAATAGGCTGTTATAGAAAAATCTGCCGAAATTTGCTTTTGAAGAACATTTTAAGGAAACTATGAAGAAGTTTTTGAAAATAAAAAATTTGTATTTGAAAATAGCAATGGAGATGGACAGAAGAAGCTGTAAAAATCATTGATTAAATTAAAATTAGCACCGCTATTACGGGAAGAAAATATGTAATGGATGTAAGTACTAAAAAATCTGATTTTGAAGAGAATGTCCGAATCCGATCCACTTTTAAAAATAGTATTAAAGGAAATTTTTCTCACATATTTTTGGAAACAAATCACTCAATCAGCCAAGAAGGAAGAGACAAAAAGTAGCATAGATTGAAGTCGAAATACCTACTTCAGTTGTACACTGGAGTTTTTAAAGTTGAGCAAAGTATGCCAGTCAAAAAAAAATATTTCAAAGCTAAGGAGTCCTTGTTTACCCAATTGTGTGTATTTAGCTACTTCAATCAACGTGGTCAAGAGTTAATCTAGATAACTTACATTGACCCCAGATAGGAATTACAAATGACTTTTAAACTACCAGGACCCGAGACGAAATTCATCTTTCTTCGACCTCTAACGTCACAAAGATCTCCTGAAATAGCAATGGAGATGTTACAATATTTTTGGAAGTAGTGAATAGTTATAATTTAAAATTACCATTTCTAACAACATGAAATTATCTATAAGCACTTCCCTACTTATATGCATTATTTTAGTTTTGAATAATTTATTTAATATTACTACTTTTTTTGCTGTTTTCTTATAATTCCTTCTTGGTTCAATTTCGTAAGCATTTTGGAATAAATATTTTAGTTTTACTGTTAGTAAAATATTTAAGTGATTTCCCAGACATTTTTATTTTTGTTTGATAATGCTTATAAGTTCAAAAATTACATACACTGTAACCCAATTTTCTTTTAAACTCTAGCGGCAAAAGTGACTTTACTTAACGATAATTTTCGGTATGCTTCTTTTTTGATATCTTTGACTAGTAGTATATCAGTGATTTTAACGGTTTTCTAACTAAATTGATACTTGATTTAATACAAATAATCGATTTTTAAATATTAATAATGCGCAATTTTCTTTTTCTATTTCCCAATAAAATCATCAATCACAGGAGATTATTACGATAAAATTAAGGAGATATCGAACATTTATATTGTTCTTCATTTCGTTCGATCAAATTAACTACTTCATTGAATTAAATAGTTCCCGTAATTTTTCCAATATCGAATTATAACAAAAATATTAATTAACTTTTGAAAAATTTCTTGACTCTTTTTGATGAAATGCACAAAATTTTGAATCAGCGTACCACTAACTAGTTATTATCAAATTATTAATTAGACAGTTTTTGAAAAATTTATCAAACTTTGAAGCTAGTGATCATGACTAGAAATTGGAGATTCTTCATTCCATTATATAAATAGTAAAATTTCATGAAATTTAAAGAATTTTCATTTCAATCTTTTCTGAGAAAAAGAATGTTTGAATTAGAAACAAGTATATTCATTACAAAACTTCATGTTTTTGAATTTGAAACCAACTTACATACATAAGTGAGTGAAAATATTGAAATAAATAAATTCCAATAACTTATTAACATGAGAAGAGAATCCTTTTAATATAAGAAATCAAGCTTTTATACCTCACTCAAAAAATTAGTTGAGTAATAGTAATGATAGTATACTAAGGCTACTAAAAAATCTGTAAACTAGGTAGAGAGATCGATTTTTATTTAAAACTTCAAACCTACCAAGAATGGAGGATCCAGGTAGTTTCAAATAAAATATTGATACTAAGAAGCGACATTTATTTTAATGCTTGAGCATGTGATTTTAATTTTCCTATTATTGAAATTCCTTTTTATTGCATTTATATATACATTTTCCTATTTATGAAAATATATCTTAAATTGTTTAAAAGGCAGCAGTAATTCAGTAAAACAGAAATCAGAAAAACTTAAAAATGAAAATAAATACTGTGTCGAATACAAACAAAAATAAAAAATTATATAATAGTTATAATTTAAGAAAAATTTCTGATACTTCCTTATTCGGATTCACTAATTAAATTACAGAAGTTTTCAAGTATTAACTTGTTCCTTAATTAAAAAAATTACTTACTTTACTTGGTAAAGATATCAAAATCAATATATTTAATTAATTGACGTATAAAAATAAAATTGTTTTAAAGAAAAAAGCATTTATAAACGAAAATTAAAACCAAAAAAAAATATTATAAATTACTCCTCCTTTACTTTAAGTTATCAAACAATTTTTTCATTCCTCTTTTAACTAACATTTATTATTTTTACGAATCTCCAATGAATATATTAGTGTCTGTCTACAGAAGAGCTTTTAAATTTTAAATTACAATTTTTCGTGAATTTGGGTACATAACAATTTTTCTCATTTAGCAAATTTTGTCAAATCATTCAGTTATGAATTAATTTATTGTACTTTTATTATGTGATATATTCCCCTTATATATATATATATATATATAATTCAAAAATATATACAAAATAGTTATAAGCCTAAGATAACTAGTCATGATAGTATAAAGTCTCTTAGCCACAGTAGTACTATAGCAAGCTCCTAGCCTTAGGAACCAGGATTGCAGGTTTAAGCAAAATTTGCGGCTAGCCAACCTTCACCTGTATTTGCCAATACTCTGGGCCATAGGGAAAGTAATATATTTATATAGGAAAGTATATATATATATATATATATTTGTATGTGTGTCGTATTTACTCAAATTCTAAGCCGCACCCCCAATTCTCTACATGTTTTTGAGAAAAAATAAAAAATTGTGTAAAAAAGAGTTTTATCAATATCCAATAATTAAACTTTTTTTAAAAAACACTCTTATAATGAGAAATAATAAGAAGTTAAATATTAATTTATTTTGCCAGTATTAAAAACTTTCAAATACATTCATGAACCTTTAAATACTTTAACTGTCAGTATCATGTATCGAAAATGATTCGTCACTTCCATTGTCACAGCTGATTCCGGAATTGGTGCAGGCGTCCTCATTTTCCCACATGGTGACGTTTTCCGCGCCATCCAAAGCATTTATTACACAACATATTTTTAAAAGAATGTTTTACAGAAGAATGTAAAATAACTGTGTTAAGGACTGTTGAAAATTTATAAGCAAAACTTTAATCATTTTGCAAACGTCATTGACGTATATTTGTTTCTTCCGTGTCAAATTTTCAGTGGCCACTGCTCTGTTTTCATTTTTTTTCAGCATATATAATTGCCGCCCCCTTTTCATACTTACGTGATAGTGAACTCGTCTTGATGCTATTACCGATATCTTTGGTGTTTAGGTGATTAAAAGAAAGTGCGTGTACAAAAAAAATTCCTAAATACTAGCAGACATGGATGTTAAGAATAGGCTGAATATACTGGAGATAAATGGCCGAATGGATTAAGTCATTTATGCAAGTTACCAGAATGGAGGGTTTCATTTTTCCTTTTGAAAGAAGAGAACTCAATTTCCCCTATCCAACAAAGGTTTTGCCTTCGATTTTAAGTGATATATCTATATCTATATATATAAAGGAGAAAAGCGACTCACTCACTGACTGACTGACTAATCACGATATCTCTGGAACTATTCGAGCTACAGACTTGAAATTTGGTACACATGTTCCTTTCATAGAGTAGTCGTCCGCTAAGAACGGATTTTTTTTTCCGAAATTAGAAATGCAAGGGGCGTTATAAATAATTGTTTCCATGTTTAAACTGCTCGATGTACAATCTTGAAATTGGGTAAACAGATTCCTTTCATAGAGTAGAGATCCGCTACAAAATGAGTTTGGTGAAAATCGACCTCCAAGTGGCGTTGCGGGGGCTTAGGGGCGTTATAGATGATTATTTCCATTTTTAAACTATTTGACGCACTGTCTTTGAATTTGATACACCGATTCCTTTCGTAGAATAATGGTCAGTTACAAAACGGGTTTTGTGAAAACACTCTTCTAAGTGGCGTTGCAGGGGATTAAGGGGCGTAATAGATAAATATATCAGTTTTTAAACTACTTCACCTATCTGCTTGAAAATTGGTAGGCAAGTTTCTTTCATGGAGTAAATATCCGCTTCAAAATGGATTTTGGGAAAATTGACCTCCAAGGGGTGTTGCGGGGGGGGGGGGGTTATAAATTCCGATTTTTAAGCTATTAGACGTACAGTCTTGAAACTTAGTAAGCAGATTCTTCTCATAGGGTAGAGATCCGTTACAAAAGGGGTTTCGTGAAAATTGCCCCCAAGTGGCGTTGCGGGACTTAAGGGGCGTTATAGATAATTATTTCCATTTTTAAACTATTAGACGTACAGTCTTTTTATTTGATAAATAGATTTCTTTCATAGAGTAGAGATCAGCTATAAGATGGGTTTTGTGAAAACAGATCGCTAAGTGGCGTTGTGAGGGATTAAGGGATTAAGGGGCGTAATAGATAAATATTTTCGCTTTTAAACTACTTGACCTACCTGCTTGAAAATTCTTAGGAATGTTTCTTTCATGAAGTAAATATCCGCTACAAAATGGGTTTTGGGAAAATTGACTCCAAGGGGTGTTGCAGATATAAGGCAGAGGGCAGATAAGGGCAGATATAAATAATTATTTCTATTTTTAAACTATTAGACGCACAGTCTTGAAATTTGGTAAGCAGGTTCCTCTCATAGGATAGAGATACACTACAAAATGGGTTTCGTGAAAATCGACTCCCAAGTGGTGTTTCGGGGCTTAAGGGGCGTTATTGATAATTATTTCCCTTTTTGAACTACTGAATGTACAGTCTTGAAATATGATAATCAGAATCCTTTCATGGATTAAAGATCCCCTATATAATGTGTTTTGTGAAAATAGACCCCTAGGTGGTGTTGCGGAGGCTCAAGTGGCGTTATTGATAATTTTTATGCATTTTTAATTTATTGGATGCACAGTCTTCAAATTTGGTAAAAAGATTCCTTTCATAGAGTGCAGTTCCCCTACAAAATGGGTTTTGTGAAAACAGACCCCAAGTGGCGTTGTGGGGGCTCAATGGCGTTATAGATAATTATTCTCATTTTTAAACTATTAGACGTACAGTCTTGAAATTTGATAAGCAGATTCCTTTCGTAAAGTAGAGAACCGCTACAAAATGGGTTTCGCGAATATCAACTACTAAGTTTAATTTCGGGAGATTAAGGGGCGTAATCGATAAATATTTCCATTTTTAAACTATTAGATCTTCCTGCTTGAAAATTGGTAGGCATGTTCCTTTCATGGAATAGAGTTCCCCTAAGAAAGAGTAAAACGAAAATTGACCCTAAGGAGGGTTGCGTGGGGTCAAGAGGAGTTATAGGAAAAAATTCCTGTTTTTAATTGTTAGACCCATATACTTGAAATTTGTTAAGCATGTTTCTTTTTGTTGAATAGGGATCCACTAAGAATGTATTTTACGTTAAATCAACTCCTGGGGGCAGGGGTTACTGGGACGTATTGACAAAAAAATTCCTTTATAATAATGAATTATAAAGGAATTCCTTTATAATAATGGACTATAATAATGAAATTTGGTTTGTATTTTTCTTTTGTTGAATAGAAATCCGCTAAGAGCGGTTGTTTTGGAAAAAGGCTCTCAACGGGATTACGGGGATATTGATAATAAAACTTTCGTTTTTTCTGTTAGATTTAGACTTGAAATTCGGCTTGCATGTTCAATTTACGGAGTAGAGATCCACCGAAAATTGGTTTTGCGGGAATCCACTTAGTTATAGGGTTACGAAAGAGCAAACATCATTCTATACTTCAATTCTAGAGATTTTTAGAAAATGCCAATTAGATGGGTTCTGCCTTTTTTTTTTAATCAAGAGGTGACAGTTACAGATATATTATATTTTTCAATACAATCTAATTATTAATTCTAGGATTTATATATGAATAATTTATACACATACATAAACAGTATAAATTTATAAAACATCATGGAATACCCAGCGAAGCGGGTGGGTATAACGGCTAGTATATATATATACTGAAGAGCCAAAAAACTGGTACACACCTGCCTAATATCCTGTAGGGCTCCCACGAGCACTCAGAAGTGCCGCAACATGACCTGGCATGGATTCGATTAATGTCTGAAGTAGTGCTGATGGTAAATGAAACCATGAATCCTGCAGGGCTGTCCATAAATCAGTAGGAGTAAGGGGCAGATGGAGCTCTCTTTTGAACAGCACGTTGCAAGGTATTCCAGATATGTTTAATAATGTTCATGTTTGGAGATTTGGGCCAGCGGATATGTCTAAGTTCAGAAGAGTGCTCATGGAGCCCCTCTGTAGCAATCCTGGACGTGTGGGTGTCGCATTGTCCTGCTGAAATTCCCCAAGTCCTTCGGAATGCACAATGGACATGAAGGGGTGCAGGTGATCAGACAATATGTTTACGTACCTGTCACCTGTCAGAGTCGTATCTAGAAGTATCAGGAGTCCTATATCACGCCAACTGCACATGCCACCTACCATCGGAGAGCCTTCACCAACTTGAACAGTCCTCTGTTGATATGCAGGGTCCATGGGTTCATGAGGTTGTCTCCATACCCGTACATATCCATCAGCTCGATTCAATCGGAAATGAGACTCGTCAGACCAGGCAACGTATTTCCAGTCACCATTAGTCTAATATCGGTATTGACGGACCCAGGAGAAACGTAAAGCTTTGTGTCTTGCAGTGAACAAGGGTACACGAATTAGCCTTTGACTCCGAAAGCCCATGTCGATGATATTTCATTGAATGGTTCGCACGGTGACACTTGTTGATGGCCCAGCATTAAAGCTGCAGCAATTTGCGGAAGGGTTGCACGTCTGTCACGCCTAATGATTCTCATCAGTCGTCACTGATCCTATTCTTCCATGACCTTTCTCCTGCCACAGCGATGTCGTAGGTTTGATGTTTTACCCGATTCCCGATATTCACGGTATACTCGTGAAATGGTCGTACGGGAAAATTCAAATTTTATCACTACCTCGGAGATGCTATGTCCCATCTCTCGTGCGCCGACTATAACACCACGTCCAAACACACTTTAATCTTAATAGCCTGCCATTGTAGCAGCAGTAACCTATCTAAGAACTGTACCAAACACTCGTTGTCTTATATAGGCTTTGCCGACCACATCGCCGTACTCTGATTGGTTCCATATCTCTTTATTTGCATACACATACATGTACCAGTTTCTTTGGCTCTTCATTGTATATATATATATACAATATATGTACGTTATATGTTTACAGTATTTATATTTTGCCATGCATGTGATAACTTTTCAATCATCATTAGTGTATTGGCATCTTTTTGAATAAAAGATGTAACATATTAAATCATTTACTATCTATTTGTAAAAATACAGAGGCGTCCTACATACCAATAAGGCAATTGATTATTGTTTTTCACTCGTAAAACTAACTTTACAATTGATGCTTTTAAAATTATTATTAATCGAGCAATAAATATTACTTCAACAGTGATATTCAATTTCATAAAATGAAATTTTATATATTCACCAAGGAATCAAACTTTAACCAATTTGCTGGCTTATTTTTGTAAAAGTTAGGTTTAAATGATGCAAATTTAAATATCCCTTCCCACATGAGAAGATATATATACAAGTCAAATAACCAAATCAAAAACGTTAATTTTTGTAAGCGTTTTAGTGGCTGTAGCTCTGAGCAGTGTATTTTAGATTAGTGGTTTTGAAATTAATATTTTAGAACATATTTATTTGAATATCTTGCTAAATAGTACTATTAATTAAATAAATCTTTTTACAGTCAAATATTTTTTTAAAAACAAATTATTTCATAATTTCTGCGTGTAAATAATCTAACAATATAAACTATTTATAATGTTAAATGTTATGCATACAGTTCACATGATTTTTTTTTCAAAAATAGTTACAATTGCATTAAAACATTTAGGGAAACCTCATCAAAACAAATCACCATGCACGAGAGAGAGAAGCAATATGTTTTGTGAGTTACAGTCATTTAAATCATAATTTAGCTTGTTGCTCTCAGCCACAACGGAAGATGAGAGATCCAGTTGTAGATTTGCTTAATTTAGAATTAAATCCTCTCCCACGCGGGAAAACTCTAGAATTCGGATTTCAGATCATTGATAGTAGCTTTGGATGAGAAACCTTCGCACTAATTAGAAACATCTGCATATTAGCAACATTCGGATGTTTGTGACGAATATTGTGTTTCGATTGCTTAATTCCGCATTATCCATTATACTAACAAGTACTTGAGACGAGCATGTGTGGAAACATAGAAACTTTGTACAGAACTGTAAATTTTGCTTGCTAAAGGCAGTTTTCTAAAGATGAGTCACTTTTACTAAATATTTATCTACTTATTGTTGTTTACCCTTGTTAAAAGCGAATTTATAACTTTACACTTGAAAATTTTTTTTGTGGTTTTTAAAGAATTAGTATCTACATTTGCGTATTTATGTTTTATCATTATTGCTTATATTTACAAGTTTATGTAAGATAGAGCGCAACATGTATATTTAATAATTTATCATTTATTTTACAATTTCTGAATATTTTAATGAATAAATGATAGCTTATTGACGCATCTTACTTGTTTTCATGTTACGTTTTTATATATTTTAATAAAGGACAGGCATTTCTGAAGTAACAGACTTTGTTCTCAAATGTATTATTTCGGAATTATGGAAAATTTTATTGCATTAAATAAATATTTCCTAAAAAAAAAAAATTAAAAAAAATATTTGACTCTCCCAATTTTTTTCCCCCTTACATCTTATACCTTTACTCATTCAAAACAAGGTTGAAAATATCTTTTATAGTGAATTTTGCAATATCTTTATTCAATATAGTTTTATAGCTTCGAAAAACTTCTTTTGAAAGGAAAATTAAAAGAAAACAATTAATCTAAAATTGGTTATTTTAATTTTAATTTTAATTTTTATTTATTTACTTATTTATTTTTTTGTAAAAAAAAATGGAGAAAAAGAACTTAAAATATTACAAAATGTCTATTCAATACAAATTATTTCACAAACGTAATTATTAAAAATAAGAAATGTCAATTTATATCTAAATGAAAAGAATGTCTGCCTAATGGCTACTCTATAAATAAAAGCTTATTACCCATTACACTTTTACTACATTTTTCATTCAAATGAGGAGTGCACATTTTTCAAGAAATTGTGAAAACTTCCACGAAAATTTCAAATAATGTTGTGTTCGTTTTAGAAAGATTGGGATTTTGTTATTGAAAATTTCAAGCTTATGTTATTTTGTATACGATACATACACGCACACACAACCATACACAGATATACACACAATATATGCTGGAATACCTCACTAGTACTGTTAATAGTCTCAAGTGTTGAATTTGTACTGAGGGAAACATTATTTCTGTAAAAAAAGAACAGATGCATTCCTGTCGAATTTATTAAAACACAAACAAAAATGTTTGTATATTTATCAAGAAATTTAGTGAAAAATAATAAAAGAGTGAAAAGTAAAAATAATGGAATGCTTTTATTCCTTAATTTCTATGAAATTTAAAAAGACAACTCTCTCTCTCTCTTTAAATGCAAAATTAGACAAACCCTTTTAGCACTATTTTTCCACTTTTATTAATCATCACGCGGGATCTTGGCCAATCAGCACCGAGAATTTCGGCAATATTATTCTTTTGTAAATATTTTAACTAGGATATTTCAAAGTGAAGTCTTTCAAATCCTCATAATATTGAATGAATGAGTACTAATTCAAAAATATTACTTAAATTACTAACAGCACTATGGCAGGGTCCATACTGAGTAAAGTCATTCTAAGCGAGGCATTCTTATAGAGAGTGTGTGTATGTAAATGATTTGAATACTAATGGATAAAATAGAGCATTGAAATTTTGGTTGCAAAAAAGACATAGATGCAGCACTATGCTTAAACATTGCTAACTAAGAACTGCTTTTTTTAACCCCTTAACTGCCACCGGTGTATATATCCGTCTTCCTCAGCCAGTGCGTTAAATGCCACCGACGGATATATACGTCTTTCAGAAATAAGATTCTTTTCTTTGCGCTGTTATCAGGAAAACTATTCCGAAGACTTTAGAATGTAATAAAATGACCTTGACAATATAAATAAATAAATATGTATATATATATATACTCACAAGAGCCAAAACATTATGACCACCTGTTAATAACGAGTTGGCCCACCTTTGGCGCGCAACACAGCTTCAACCCGCCTTGGCATGGATGCCACAAGTCCTTGGTAGATGGCCGGAGACAGATTGTACCAGATGTTTAAGCAACAGTCACGCAAATCCAAGATATTGCGAATTGGTGGTCTTTGAACTCTGAGCTGCCTTCACATGACATCACAAATGTGTTCTATCGGATTGAGATCCGGTGAGTTAGGCGGCCAGGACATTAACTGGAATTCAGCATCATGTTCCTGGAACCACTCCAACACAATTTTAGCCTTGTGACACGGGGTGTTGTCATGTTGGAACATTCCATTTCCAGCTGGAAAAACAGAGGGGGCCACTGTCTGGCTCCGGTTTTGCTTCACCATGCGAGACAGTCTTCGACGACCTTTTTCTTTGATAGCGTGTGGACGTCCAACACCATGTCATCTACTGCTGCTTTCACCGTCATTCATCCACTTTGCATAAGTACTAACAACTGTAGATCGCGAACAACCCACGAGTCATGCAGTTTCGGAAATACTTGTTCCGAGTCTTTGAGCCATTACAATCTGCCCTCTATCAAAGTCGCTTAGATCCGCAGCCTTTCCCATCACACACAGAAGTATGTGAAAGAATGATTCTTCAGACTCTCCAGCAGCAGTTAAACACCACTTCTACCTGATCACGTGCCTTCCACGTCATCCTGGCGAGTTTATTGCAAAATGTAGGGGTGGTCATAATGTTTTGGCTCTTGAGTGTATATATATATGTTTGAGAAGGATTTACTTATTTCAGAGAAAAAATTTGCTTAATTATACCTTTTCTTTTCCCTCCAATACATCGCATACGCGTGCCTATGTGAAAAATGGTGGCACTGGGGAGCGAATCGCGTCACTTTTAATCGGCAGTTAAGGAGTTTAAGAAAAGCAGTAACAAAGAATAATAAATAATTATTTCAAAAATAATATTATTATTAAATAATAATAATGAGGATGAATTATTATCAAGGAAAATAAGCTAATCATTGCCAGATTTAATGTTACTAACACAAACTCAAAATTTAAAAAATAAGGACTAATTATTAGAAAAATAAGCAAATATAAAAGATGTTTCTATTAAAATAATTATAAGCTAATATTATATTCAGCAAAGCTAAAGTTATTTCAATAATATTAAGAATACTTTTTCTATACTGCATCATAATAAAGTAGTACTAAATGTTTCGGAAGTATGATTTCTAAGAGCTACATCATTGCCATCTATAATTTGCAGTGAGAGTTATTTAAATGTGTGTAAAGAAAATTCATCGAATTTCAAAATTTAAAATATATTTATTAATAATAGCATCATATTTATCTAGAAAGAACATTTTAATCTAAACAATTTAGGATTTCTATATAGAGATAACGATAAATTAAATTAATTGGGCACTGTAACACTTTTTGGAATTATTATAATATTTTTATTCTTGTGATTTATGTGAAACTAGGAATCTGTTACGTCTATTAATTGATAAATTTACACTACTATTCCAATGTGGTGCATCAATAATAGTGAAATTAAAATAATTTCTTTTATAATAAATATTAGTGCATTTTAAACAATTTTAAAATTGTATTTTAAAATCTAAATTACTTGATCAGTGCTATTGTTTATCTGAATCAGACAAAAACTTATATTTGGTTTGAAATACTCATTATTTCTCTAAATAATTCTTTTCAAAAAAATATAAGTACAAGTTAGCCAGAGAATTACTAGCTGGTTCAACTTGGGGTAAGCCTTTAGTTTGTTGATAATAACTACCATTACAGTACAAGAAATTTTCTTGTAGAACTAATCTAATATGAGAATTATAAGTATCAAAATAACATTTTTAAATACATAATAATTTTACAGTTTCCATAAAATTGTAGACGTGTTTTAACCATATCACTGAAATTAATAGAATTCAAAAGTTCTTCAAAATCTAAACTAAAGAAACAATAAATTATTTTACCATTCATGGCAATCTATAATTTGTTTATTATATTTAAACATGACAAATTAATCTTTTACCCTGCAGCCTGTATGATTTATTGGAACCTTTTTTCAATTTTTTTTGTTAATGTTCATTTGTAACAGTTCTCAGCTTAATAGGGCTTATGTAAAATTTAGGAGTTAAGATAAAATATGAGTATTTAAAATATGTTCATGGTTAATGTATGTTTTTAACTTTTTATACAAGGAGGACATGCGGATAATAATCTTCTTATCATTAATTAGACATCTAATATAAAGGCTGTATTTTTTTTAAATACTTGTCGAGTAAGCTATATCATTATTTACAAAAGAGTGATGACAAAGTTATATTATATTTAACGCGCACACAATACATACAAATAGTTAAGAAACTTAGTATAATCAGTTCAAGACAATAAGTAATATTATCCACAGTACTACAATAGCAAACTCTTGGCCTTAGAAACTAAGATTGCAGGTTTAAACAAAGTTTTTTGACAAGTCAACCTTCATCTGTAATTTGCCTATACACAGGACCATAAAAAAGTAAGAAATATTAAGAAAAATTTAATTATTACAAATAAAATACACAATACTATTAATACGCAACGATAAAATTTAATAGCCTACGTAATTACTAGAATAAAGTTAAAATCGAAGTAGTAAAACTAGAAGATAAAACTTACTTCATAAGCACAGAAACAGGGTAATGTTTCCCGCCAAATACAAAGGAGTATTAACAGTACCATAGGAAAGTAAAATTAGTAAATTATAATTAAATAATAGTAAATCTAAATACACATACATTTAAAAACCTTAAATATTAATATAAAGTTTAATGAAAAATAAAAGGACTTCCTAAACATACACAATGATACTAAAATAAAATAAAGTATTAATAATTAATGAACATGTAACGCCATCTTTTGATTAACTGTATACCTAATTTTTAAAAAGCCCATTTGATGCATATATATATATGCATGCACTTTGAAATATAACTTGAAGTAAGTCATCAATCAAGATAATAGTACTACATAGAAAAACAAAACAAAATAAGAAAGCTTTCAAATATTATCAGAAAGAATAAAATTTTTTAGTACTAAATATTTCTAAGGTCTGAGAGAGATTCTTAAAATGACTTATAGGTCATTTTCTCATTTTATATATATATATATGTGTAATGGAAGTTGACCGATTTGGTAAAGGATTTTTTACATTGTGGCCGGTGTTGGTTTTTATAGGTAGATTTGGTCGAGGGATAGCTATGTCTTGAAAGAATACTGCTCCACTGTAGGTTTCATTTTTCGTTTATTGAACATCACCCAAAAGAAAGGGCAGTCACATTAATATAATTTACGAAGTTTCACACACACAAAGCAGAAGTAACACTTAGCAGCGACACGGACACATAGTCGACAAAACAGACAAAGCACAAAGAGAGAAGAAGCGCGTAACCGTGTGTTCATAGTTTTTATACTCGCGGTGAAGGTCGTACGACTCTTTTATAACAGGAGTCGTGATTGGCTGCAAATGCGCGGGAGCAATTAGATTAAGATTAAGATTATGCGCGCGTGCAAATAGATTAAGATTATAACAGTCTTAGGCGAAAGAACTAGGAAATAATTTCACGGGGTACAGTTAAGGATAATTAGAAGAAGTCATTACATATATATATATATAAAAACGAGAAATAGTTTAGAACAGTGATTCCCAAAGTGGTCTAGGACGACCTCCAAGGGGTCTACGTCAGCCGAAAATTAATTTTGGGGTCCATGAGGTGTAAATGGGGGG
Source organism: Trichonephila clavata (assembly GCA_019973975.1). Classification (NCBI taxonomy): domain Eukaryota; kingdom Metazoa; phylum Arthropoda; class Arachnida; order Araneae; family Nephilidae; genus Trichonephila; species Trichonephila clavata. The sequence goes on along the minus strand of BMAO01026369.1, from coordinate 74,778 downwards.
TCTATGTGATACTGGCTCTCATTATACTAGACCGTGACTTTAATTTTAAAAGAAAATTTATAGTCAAGTATAAAACAAATTTTACCTATTTAGCAGATTTATTTACTAAATTTATAATGAGGTTAATTTGCATTTACAATGTGACAGCATGAATTTTATTAAAACAAGAACCATCTCAGCTTTTCTTTCCTGATTTAAGCTAAAGATGTATAATACTGGAGGTCCCAAATTTTCGAAATTTGTCACAGACAATCTATCAGAACGTTTTAACCTACATTCAACATTTAAATGCCTTTTATACAGATTTTGAAACCAGGTTTGAGAATGCTTTGAATATATGGTAATGCCACAGTAAGCAATGAATTTATATGGTCATATTGAAAAAAAATGTCAAATTACAATAGGAACTAATAAGCACTAACGAAGATCTTAAAGTTTAGAAACGGATGCCATCAATTTTGGCTTTAAAATGTCAAACCTGTTATTTTCCCCGAGTTATGGAATATTGTGAGGACGTTTTCCATTGTGTTTTTCCTAGGGTGAAGGAATTTCAGCGCATTGCCAATTTTGAAAAAAAAAACAACAACAACTGGATACTACTAAAAGAGGAGGTTTAAAATTCAATGAAACAAAATATTGATACCAAATGTTGAAAATTTTATATTGTAGCTAGTGTTACAGATTCATCCCTCCAATTAAAATAATTTGTTTGTTGTTTAGTTAATTTATTTAACAGTTTTATTAATTAATTTTAATTTAATTAACATATGCTTTTTAAATTTTAAACACTATATTTCATTACAGTTAGAAATTTAATTCTTTTAAAGTAGGAGTAGTAGTACCAGTGGTTAAAAATAATTTAAGTTGATAAATTTGCAAAAATTCTATATTAAAATTAGGTAGGGGGTCTACTCCAAACCGAAAAGCATGGCAAGGGGTCTTCGAGACAAAAAAGTTTGGGAACCTATGGCTTAGAACATGATTACTCTATTAAACTTCATAAATCATGCATTTATAATGTTAGTTTTAATGAATTTTAGCATTACATTTCTTAGATTTCTTAAAGATCTCCAAAATAAGTATCCTTCAACAAACTATTTGGTCGATTGGTTTAAGTGCCCAGTTTGTTTTTTAAAGCATCGTACTTTTTATCCAACTCAGAGTTGGAAATGACATAATAATATCAGCTATAAATACCCATTTTAAAGACTCATTTTTTAAGGTGTGTGTAGCTTCACTTCATCTAAGTAAAACTATAAATCAACTGAAATATTCTCCTTTCAGTTAGTATGATAATCATCATATGCTATATTAAATGACACAATGCCATTAAGCTATCAATAAAAGTAAATATCATCTAAAATAATGCCTGAATTTTTTTTTTCTTGATTAGTTACTCGTATAAATAAAGTAATTTCCTATAACTATTGTACTAGACTTGTCCTATTTAAGCAGGTCAGAAATCTGTGAAAAAAATTGCCTGAGTATATTCTTAAATAAATTCTGAATAAATTTTCGCAAATTAGTAAGTATGCTGAAAACAGATTGTATTGTGCAGTGATCGTGATTTATTTGAATTTTTACAAGGACATTATATTACAGTTTGTAGAATAATTCTTGCATTCGTAATTTTAGTTTTTAGTGTTGCATAAACAATGTTGCTGACATACTTATCTGCAATATTTCAGATATCCCAAGATGTATCTTTCAGGAAAAAAATAATCCAACTTCTTCTGAAACTGGAACAAGATGACATGCAACAAAACCGTAAGCATAATTTTTGTCCATTGGGATCTAATTAAAGTAAATTTTCATAGTTATTGTTTGAATACGATTATAACATAAGGATAGACATTAATTAAATAATTCATTCAAAGAGAAATTTAAATTTTCTCTTTATGCGAACTAAAAATACTTTTAAAAATATGTTTATCTATTTGCCTGAAACTATTACTTGTGTTAATGTTTAATTTTTTGCATACAATAAATATTAATTTACAAAATAAATATGAAACTTTATTTAAAAATGTTTTTTTTACAAAAACCGGGAAGAAATTATTATTGCTCCCAGCAACATTATCAACATATTATCAACCCAGCAACATATTATCAATTCTCATGACACAATATATATGTATATATATATTTGTGTATGGGCCCCAGGGCGTCAACAAGAGATGTCCCTGGATGCAATATGTGAGCTCAGATGGCTGTAGTTATTAAAAACTTATAATGCAAGTTCTCTAATTTATTTGGCAGTTTTTAAAATTTGTATAGGTAAATGCTTTAACAAAAACTGTTATTCTGAATTCAAAAATTTCAATCAATTCACTATTTTTCTATTTTGCACATTATAATTTTATTTTTATAGTTTTATGAAACTTTCTAAAACCAAACCTTAGTTATTATTTTACTCTTATGACATGAGAATCGAAGAGAACTTTTTGGAATATCATACTTTGTAACCTGCGCAATTTTTATATATAAAGTTTTTATCATTTTGAATTATTTAATAAAAATAGATGAAAATTCTCTTATGAGACTGGAAAGAAACGAGGAAAAATTACAACTTAAACGCACAAATGAAAACTCGGTTTTAAATGCTACTATTCTGTTATTTTCAGTGTCGCCATCTATGAGGAAGCATAACAAAATATTAGTTCTTTTAACATGCATTTTCATGCGCACTTACTCTTTCAAGACAAAACTCGTTTTTATAATTACGCTTCAAATCAGGGGTACTCAACCTTTTTTTCTGTCGGGCTGCATACATGTGATGGCTATTTCACGCGAGCCGCAACGTGAGAATTAAAGGAGGGGGGAGGCGGAGAAATACTTTAAGACCAAGATAACATAGGAAATTTAAAATGTGGAAATTGATCAAAATATTATAACTCCTATTTTGCTTTTTTTACTTATTATTTTTTATTTTTGCCACTAAATTTTTCTAAATTAGAAGCATTTAAGAATCCCTCTTTCACAATTTCTGCATCAGTAAACGGTTTCATATGATTACCAATAATATAACAAATTTCCTGGGGTGTCTTTGTTACCGCTGTGACATTGCCACGGACGAAATACTTTTTTGCTGTTGTAAAGATTATTCAGGAGAGCCTATTTATCACCTCTTAAAAGAGATCTTCGAGGAAAAGTGTCATTGAATGATTCCTGTTTATTGGTATTTTTTAAATACAACATTTTCGTGACAAATCAAATTAATACTTTACCATACTTGTTTTTCACTACGAAATAGTCAATTTCCCAATCGTTTTGAAAAAATCTATTTTCTTCGAATATTTTTCGCTTGCAAGATATGAAAGATAGTTAAAAATTAGTTCCACTCATAAAATGGTCGCTACCCCACTGTTGTTTATTATCACTAATCAGGAAAAAAATATATCAATTCGCACCCATATGATGTCGACAGCAAAACGCAAAATTGATATATTTGATTTTTTAACAAAGAATTCTCCACCAAATTTTCATAAATAAACGAATTTCTCAGAGCAATGCGCCATGACCGGGTCACTTAAAAAAGCCCGGTGGGCTGCAGGTTGAATATGGCTGCTTTAAATCAAGGAAACAATATATTGTAAGCATATATCTATGCAGATTTAATTCACTTTGTATGTAATTTACAACACATTGCTAAATGATGAAAACTGCAAAATAAATACAAATATAAAACATTTTTCTTTGAGAAATTTTTCTCAAAATAGATAAGTAAGTATCTTTTCAATTATGATCAGTTCCTTTGATACATATAATATCAGTAAAGAGTAAACAGTATATATAACACTAATATTTTAATTTCTTTTTTTAAAAACAATGTTATTTACTTGTACCGTATTCGAATCTAAGCCGCCATTCATTCTAAGTCGCACCCCAAATTCCGAGTACGCTTTTGTGAAAAAATAAAATATTAGTGAAAAATGGTTTATCGATGTACGATATTTAAGAAATTTTTTAAAAAAACTAAAATAAAGACTAATAAGATGTGAATAATTAATTTATTCCACCAATATTAGAAACTTTTAAATACATACATGAGTCATGTTAAACAATCCTATCCTTTCCCACATTTGATTCTAATCCACACCCGATTTTCAGTAGCATTAACATTGGAAAAAAACGACTTAGATTCAAATAAATACGATTATAGCATTCTTAGGGAAATGGGCATAATGTGTGCGCTCCATACCACATCATTTCAAATGAATTTATAATTTTTTCTCTTAAGTATTGTATTTCACAAAAATTATCTAAAGTTAAATTAGATATGGTAAAATTCTATATATTTGATATTTCTGAAGATTTTGTAATAAGTTTTTACTTATCTTGTGACTTACTCAGAATACTAATTTTTTTTTTCTTATTCACTCAAAGTTATTACCTATTTATTTATTAAGTCAAAATATTTCTTCTTAATAATAACTTTCTTTTTTTGCGAATAATATTTCAAAAGCTATACATGTATAAAATTTTCAGTATCAAGTTCAAAATTATATTAGAGCTAATAAATATTCTTATTTAGGATAAAAAATAAAAATTATTTTATAGATTAAGTTAATTTTCCTTAGTTATTTATGAGAATTTTTTTACAGAAATACTTTCATGACAATGCTTGCATTTTTAAATTTTATTTCAAGCAGAAATTTCAATATCTGTTTCATACAAAGAAGAAAGATAATAATCCTTTTACATACTTTGGAAAGTTTTAATTGAATACTTAAGATATTAAAAATACACATATTTTTGCGTGTATATTATGTTATATTATTATAAAACTTGCATATAAGATCTACAAGTGTAATTTTTTATTACTGAATAAATTGAACATTTTAATATGTGTTTCGCTGTACTAAAAATAGTTTAATTATTCATATCTTTATTACAGTGTGACAACAAAATGATGAATGACACATCCTTGGGAAAGTTTATTTACCTCCTTGCATTGAAGTAAAGTTGCATGATGATTAATAATAGCAATAAATTCATTTTTCAGAAGAAAAAAGTATCCTTAATTAGCAAATCTTGTTTAATATTATAGAAATTGAGCATTTTTGTTATAACCAATGAGGCTCATGTTTGTATGCTTGATTTATATTTTTAAACTTTGAATAAACTTTGTTCTTTTCATCGCATTTCTTATTGAACTCTGAATTACTGTTATACACTCTATGTTCAAAAAGCATATGTTTCATTAAAATATTATTGAAAATAGGGATAATTATTACCCTGGAGAAAAAAAATAATTTTAAAAAAACTATGTTATTATGTACAAAATTATGTTAAAAAAAGTTAACAATTTCTCTTAATCCTCAAATCATGGCTGACGCTTCTTTAAACACCGACAATAAACTTAAAATTTAATTGCTTAAAAAACGCGAAAATGTCATAATTTTTTAAGCAAATAATTATGAAATCATTATAACATAAAAATTATTGCAGACATTTAAATTATAAAGTAACATTATTCATACTATTAATTTAATAATTATTATAATGCATTTATTTCAGTGACAAAAGGATCTGAGAACTTTCTGTTGAGGTTTGCATTCAATTGAAACATTTTATCAGCTGTTTGATATTATTAAACATAAATAAGCTTAAAAAATAATTTGAAATGGGTTTTTTTACTTCATTAACATAATTTATATCGAAATTTTATTTTAATACAGTTCAAACATGTTACAACAAAGGAATTATCGCAACTGTATGTTTTTCAAATTATATATTCGTAGAAACTTTTCTGAGTTTTGAAAAAACGTGATGTCCGAAGTACCAGTTTAGATTGTTTCAAGAAAAGTTTATTTTTAGTAACTTTAAAATTTAATTATGTATACAATTATGAAGGAAGCTATCTTAAATACATGAACTTATAAAATTCTTTATATCAATTCATTCAAATATGAACTATATATATATTCAAATATTCTCATCAAATTTTTAGAAAGAAAAATGTATTTCTTAAAAATGATCATTTATGAATTTATATAGAATTCAGAAATAAAAATTCTTTAGAAATGTCTTAAGTGTCAACTTAAAAATTATCGTTTCATGAACCCTTTCAATTAAAACTACATAAGTGCTTTTAATACATCTATAATGTATAACAAATATTACAAAAAGGTGAGATAAAATTGTATAATTATACATAGTTGTGTGTATGTGTGTTTCATTCTAATATATATTTATATATTTATGGTATTAAACAAAAACAAATTTATATTATATATTATGTAATACATAATATACAATATTTTAAATTATTATTACTCTATTATTTTATATATTTTTATACCATTTTTATTGTTTTATTTTATATTATTATTATTATTAACTTTTATATTATTTCATATTTTATATTACATTTCTATTATACTATATAGTAACACAAATTTCTATTGTTTGTGGTGTGTCCGAGCTGCATGCTTAAGATTTCAATAAAATGCCTTAAGCAAGTGGTACAAACACTAGATTAAAAAAGCCTTTTTATTTTAATTGATGGTGTATCACAATAATTGTTGATTTGGCTTGTTTTATCAATTTTGTGTGTTGATTTGTTATATATTAGGGACAAATATGTATGTTTACTAGCTTAAACAGACATTGAAAATATTTTATTACATTTCGTGTGTTTTGAGTGCGAATTGAACAAAAAATTAAATTTATTTCATGTGAAGGAAAAATACATTATATAAATGAACTTATTGACAAAATGCATGCTCTAAAGTAGAGATCTTCAGACCTTTCAGCGCGAGAGAGGAATTAACTATCATACCGCAGTTTGAGAGGCGACTACATACTCAAGATCCAAAAATAAAAAGAATAAAGACAAATGTTGTATTTTATTATTTTATTCAGTACTATTAAGTAACACATTAATACAATACACATGAGCTTCTGTTTTAGTGGGAATGTTGAAATTGCTTCCTGGATGCCAAAACAGCAAACATATCTGGCTGTAGATTTGATATCCTTGACACCAACAGTGACCTGATATTATCATAAGACAAGTTCGTTCTCAAATTATTCTTCAAGTATTCCATTCTTGAAAGTGTTTGTTCGCACAAGTTTGTTGTCCCAAGGGTTGAAAGGAACCCCGATACAAAAATTTTTACTTTAGAAAAATCTTCCCTGGGCAAAAACCTGGTAAAAAATCATTAGTCCTTTTTCGAACTTGTCCCCGTTTGCTTGCAACCCATTGACTTCCAGCTGCAATTCATCCGGGCAACAGACCAAATGGGACTGCTTCAAATGGATTTCGAAACAGTCTCACTTCTGCTGCCTTTGGACACAAGTCAGAAAACCACTCTTGAAAATGTAGCTGGAAGATTTTGATGATCTTGCATACAAATGTCGCGGGTAACTTGGCTGTTGCTTCAGCCATGAAGACCTTGCATCGGTGAAAGTATGCCAAGTTGTTGATTTGTTTTCTTGTTGTTGGTCTTCAGACAAATTTAGATTTGATGACCTTTAAATGTGTGTGGGTGCATAAATCAGAAAATAGATTTCTCTCTCCTTGTATTTTAAAGTTCATAGAATTTAAACGACTAGTTATGTGTGTCTTCAGCAAAGAGGCTAATTTCTATATCCACTCTTTATCTAATAATAACAGCTGTAAATTGCCTTTACTTTCCAAGAAGTCACATATTTTCTTTCTTTTCAAGTACTCTCCTCAGAACTTTCTTTCAATTTAGTCATCTTGCTGCTGTGTATTATTGTAAGTCATGCGATTCTGTGTCTGTATCTTTCAATATGTCATTGAACTGTCTATGATTGAGCCCATGCGACCTTATTAAATTCACTATCTTCACCACAGGATTCAGTACATTGTTAATCTCCATGTATTTAGCACACAAATCTTGTTGTTGAATAACACAGTACAGGATCATTGGTTGTGGAATATTTTTCGTATTCCAAGCCTTTCTTTATGCCACTAATGTTTTTTCCTCCCTCAACAGTCAGGCAACTGAAGTTAGGCTAGTACAAGTTATATTCAGCAAATATTTTTTTTATTTATTAGAAACATTATCTCAAGTAATAGTGCCATACATGCCTTGTACGGAAGTCAGCTCTGGTGTTACATTTATGTGTCATCATCTACACCTCTAATGAACACAAGCAGTTAAGAGGTGGAGCAACTAACCAGCAATTCATCCATTATAATTGAAAAATGGCGAAACTAAATCCTAATGTTTCACACATATCTGCAACATGATAGGAAATTGTACTTGCACCTAAAGCGACATTTTAAAATTTTTTCGACTTTTTTCAGCCACCTCCAATAAATATTCCTTCACTTAACTTCAGTAAACGGTTTGCCACTTTTAGCCAGGATGTAGGCAACTTTATAACTGACCTTAGTTAGAGATTTTTTTTTACTTGATGATTTACTGAAGAATATCCTTTTATAGACGTGAGTTGATTTTGTAACTTAAAAAAAATTTCGGTTTTGAATTTACCCTCCAACTGTGTATATTTCTCTTGGTGTTTGCTTCGATTATGAAACTTGATTTTGCTTGATTGATGAAGAAATATTTCAAACTCCATTCTCGAAATTGCCAACACTCATCGTCTGTTTTTCTTTACCTCTCTTCTCGACCTATTGGGCACTAAAATACAATGACTTCAACATGAATAAATAGGGAAACTCAGGAAGTATCTTGCTAACAATATCGTTCAAAAACCCTGACTATTTGAACAACTTTCGTTTCAATTATAGATGCAAATGACCTGAAACAATTTTTGAAAATTTTTGATTTCGTAAGTTAAACTTACCTGAATATAGTCTGCAAATATATCCACTTATGGTAGAGAGATTGTTGCTATTAATATTTCCTCTCCAGAATATTCAGAAAATACTAGTTAAATATACATTTTCATCATTTATAAACATTGGTAAATAACTACGCGAAGGAAATTATTACTAAATAAAATAGAGTGCATCATGTTTCGCAATTAGACGCTGCCACCAGCACCTTCTCATCGCAACAGTCAACCACAAATGGCAAAATATTATCAAAATAATCAAGTCTTGGACAAGCAGCAAAGCATTTAAATACAATGTCGCTGGATGAAGTTATATAATCTCATTGACTTTGAACAGAAGAAGAAAAAATAAGCATAGGATAAGGTTTTGCAATGACGTGATTGCTTTGAAAACATTAGCCAATACTACGTGCCTCTATTTTATTTCGGCAAAAACGTTAGGTCCATGTAAGCGGTAGCGAATATTGTCAGTAAACAAGTAAATTTTCGCATTTTTTTACTCTCCACAAGACGGATGAGAGATCCTTTCAAGCCGTAGTTTAGAGATTCTAGGGAATTCAGACTACTTTAAATTAGGAATACTTCTTCAGAATATATTATTTAAAGTACTTTTAATGAAACTCTATTCATTTTATAAAATTTGTTATAGAGCAGTGTTTCTCAGACTGTGCGGCGCACCCCCTTAGGATGGCATGATAACTCAACCAGCATATTAAAAAAATCGAAAACAAATGATTATTTTAAAAAATTATTAGTTTACTGAAAGTAAACAAAATATATTTTGATATAATAAAACATAAAATTAACATTTACACTGATATAATACACTTATAAATGTATCAGTACTGCACAATGCTATTTTTTATAATTAATTTTTCAATACTAAGAACAAATTTAATAATTACCAGTGACCCTATGGGCTTGTCACATATGAAATTATACACAAAAATTAACATTTATCTTGATAATTTGTATGGTTTATAAATAATCCCTTCACTGCCGATTAAAATTAAGCGATTCGCTCCCTAATGCCTCCGTTTTCCTCGTAGCCGTGCGTATGTGATGTATCCTGGGATAGGGGGGAGGGGGGAGGAAAGGAATAAAAACGGAATCTCTCTGTTATAAGTAAATCCTTCGCAAACACACTGTCAAGGTCCTTTTATTGCATTCCAAAGTCTTCGAAATATTTTTATGGATAGAAGTGCATAGAAAAGATCGTAATTTGGAAAGACGTATATATACGTCCACGATATTTAACGCACCGGTTGAGCGATACTTATATATACGCCAGTGGCACTTAAGAGATTAAAGTCGTATTGTAGCTTTAGCATCAAAGTGTAGTATTATTGAACTGAATGCATTGTTATTTGTATGGAGGGGGGGGCGATGAAAATTATGATGGAATATTGGGTCGCAAATATAGAAAGTTTGAGAAGCAGTGTTATAGAGGATTTGCTTATGGATAGTTTAGCGTGATGTTAAGGGATATATCCTTTTATTCGATCATTTTTATATTGCCATTAGTTTAGTATTAAGTGCCTTTTTGATGTTCATAACAGTACAGATCAAGCTTTAAAATAACAGAAATGCCCAAAACCTATATCATCAGCGTGACAAAAATTTGAAAAATATCAATGTAGTTTTATATCATGACTCGGTATTGATATTTTTCTCTACACGACTAACCCTTTTCAATATTTATTAAATTAATCATATTAACATTTTATATAAATATCCTAATATTTATATAAAATGTTAACAACAGTCTGCAAATGTTGTATTATAAATTTCATTTTTCATTGAATAAAAACTTTACTATAGTTTTTCCTCGACTATTCATTTTACATATTTTTTTTTATTTTCAATTTACATTGCCCACTCAACAATGGTAGAGGGTCATTGATAGGATATTGTAACACACACTCGGGCAAATTAAAACAGCTTAAAATATAGAGATAATGACAAATTCCTTAAAGATTAAAATGTATAAGGTTTAGTTTATAAAAATAGGATAAATTTTAGAAAAAAAATGTATAATTAAATTCACATTGTTTTTGAAATTGTTTTAAATGAAATGACGTATTATACAGTAAAGACTTTAATTATGACATATGAAATTTTATAAAAGATTACCGCATTCTTGGTTTATAAGTCGCAACGTGTATTAGACGCATTGTGATTCATCAGGTTAGAGTTTATTAAAAATGTTTTGATCAGACCAAAAAAGATCAAAGTACCTGCTTAAATGGTAAAAATTTAAGTAACGAAAATGGAACTGTTATTTTAAGGAATAAGCAAATATAACAGCGTTTATTTATCGTTAGAGTCATAAATTCATCATCACTTTTGGTACTGTAAAGATCTTCTTTCAATGGCAAAAAAGTAGGTGTTGCCATTTTCAAGTTCCCTCATTTTGCCACTGCAACCGTAACTGTGAGAGCTACATTTTTATTTATCTTGCCATCCTAATGCATATAACATAATACCTTTATTCCAAATTATAAAGTGTTTCCTTGAGCTTAATAATTCCCCTGTGGAAGGGGGGGGGGCATTTCTGCAATTTAAAAAAGATATTCTCTCGCAAAGAGTAAATAATTTTCAATATAAATTAACCACACATTTAAAATAAAAAATCCAAGTACTTCATAGTTTTGAGTGTTAAATTAGTTAAAATAATTCAAATGTAATAGCTTAAAAGTATTTTAAAAATCAAAACAATTTTCATTATTCGCTTCAAACCAAAATGAAAAGATTTCCTGATATATTCTTCTAACACTTTACTCACTTCGATTCCATGGCTTGCAGCAGACATTTGTTTCTTGTTGCCTTGAAAAGAGGGAGAAAAAATTTCATTTTCCCTGATTTGAAAAAAATAAAAGTAACTGTTTAAATACCATCTGTTACGGAAAACCTGTCAATATTTTCAATGAATTTGAATAACTGCAAACTAAAACCAAACTTTATTCTCTTTCTCAAAAAAAAGTTGAAAATCATTTTGAGATGAATAAAATTACTTTGAGTGGGAAAATCATTTCAAAAGGCTTTAATACCATAAATTCAAATTTTATTAAATTCTTTCCCTTAGTCAGATAATTTCACAGAAACTTGAAATTGTTGTAAAGTGTTATACATGAAAGTGTGATACATTTTAAAATGAAATATGAAACTCTAAGATCAAAAATCGCACAAAGTTCCATAAATACTTTCAAAATTTTTGTTACATTTTATCCCTTCACCTAAACTAATATAATCATAACTTGAGTGGAAAAAAGCGACTTGTGAAGCTCATTTGAGCTTAAAAAATATTTTGAAGTTTAAATGTCCTCGACAGTAGCGTACCTTTTCCCTAAAGAGTCTTTTAACTGGCGGACAGATCAACAAATAGATTTGAAAATCATTTTGTCTGAAACAAATTGCAGACAAACTATATGTTATGTTTCGGGTGCCAAAATAATGCCCTTGTCTGAGAATTTAAGAGCAATTTTTAAGGAAAAGTTAAGCTTGTCGTACTGCATGTCATTAAATTATTTAAATCAAACAATAGTCTAAAATGCTTAGAGTAATCTTTTATTTACCTGTCATATATATAACACAAAAAACTTAACTCCACACAACTACTATCGTATCAACCTTTCTTTATAATAGTCTCCTTCAGAATTTTATCTTTATAACTTAGATAAAATTATCTTTATAACTTTACAGCAATAAATTATAAATCTTACCCAAAATATTTTTAACAAATTACACTTGGCGACATAAATGATTGAAAAAAAATATCTATACAAATATATATGAACGAATTAAACATTCTTAAAGCAAATATTTTATTTAGAAAATATGATGAATATTTTTTTTATTTTGGGAAATACTATAATTCTTAAGTTTTACTTGATTACTCGTTTTCTTATCCACAGATTAGTATTTATTTGTGTACATTTTTTTTCAAAAATCTGTCACGTAACAAAAATATATTTTGCAGTTTTTTTAAAGCGAACTTTTAATAATTTCTCAAATATTAATGCACATGTTTTAAATAGTTACTATATACCCGAAACATTAAATACTTAAAATACGATTTAGTCATTTTATGAGCTTCTAAATAAAATAGAATTGCAAGCTCAATGATATAATGTAACTGTTTTTTAATTAAAAATTTATCATAAAATGAAACAGAGATAATATTTAACTATAATGAGATAACTAGAGGTAATACTAATAATGTTTATGAAATAAGAATCCAGAAATTTACGGATCTTACTCACTTTTGAAATATTGTGCGTGTGTGTGCTTTATCATCAAATAAAACAAATTGTAATGATCATGAAAAATATAAAATTAAATAAGAAAGGAAATGGGGGGGGGGAATACAGTTAAGTAATTTTAAGTGACCATACATTTCCTCACTATTTCAAATTTAGTAATGTAATGAAAGATGATTTAATTAGATTTTCGATAATTTTCCTAATAAGTGCTTGTAGTGTAGCTCGTAGTTTATAACTATTCAAATCAATAGTCGTGTTTTACATCGAGTGTTCTACAAATCTGTATCACATATGAAATGAAAATTACATACACAACTTCGAGCTCTTAAGTAATTTACACACACGCCTCACAAGAATGAAATTTGATTATATTGCTGATTATACTGCACATGGGCAGTTGACCTGCTTGTAGGATAGATTCTCAATGAATATTTATGTTATGTTGATGTTGGTTCGTTATTTAGTAATGACTAATAGCTGATAAACAAAACTATTTATTTTAACAGTAACAAGGAAAAGAGGATTACACAATTACACAAATACTATACTAAGTTAAACATTTAAACACACGTCGTTGCCAAGTGGCTAAAGTTCCTCTTTTAGACAGTTCGCCATCACTTTTTGTCTCCTTTGCTCTTCTCTCTCTCTCCATCCGTCCATTCGTTCTCTCTTTGCTGGGATCGATGCTCGCCTCCCTAAGAAATGAGCTGAGTTTCGTGTCAGGGCGCATGCAATGGCACCTTGCCTGGGCCCTTCACATTAAAATGTGATAGCGAGAAGAGAAAGCAGTAAATAGCAGGGCTTCGAACAGGAGCTGAACTGAAAACAGGAAAAAAAACGTTATTTTGGTTGGAACTAAAACCAGAAATGAACCGAAAAAAAATACCGGCATATTTCAGTTTGATATATCTTGTTATCAGTTTGTTACTGTAACCAGTTTATCAATATTTTCTAATTTAACGTCAACCATATTATAATATCATCATTACATGTACATTACTTCGCGATTTCCTGTTTTGATGTTCACTAGTACTTTTCTGTTAACTGTATCAATTCACATAGAGTACCAATTAAAGAAAGAATAAAATCTCCTAAATTTTTTAATAGAGATAAATTTTTTGTTTATGATGGAGTTATATTTTAGTACAAATAAGAATATACATAAAATAAAATTATTCATTCGGAACTGAACCGAAAACCGTTATTTTTGGCGGAACGAAGCCCGGAACTCAACGGATATATATATTAAGGATTTTAGAAGGATTTTTGTGTGTGTGTGGCTTGAAAATTATTTTTATTTATCTCTGAGAGAGATTCTATAATTATTAATTGATCTACGTTTTGTGATTAGTTACAAATTAAAATAATTTAAAATTTTACAAATAAAGTAAATTTTTGAAGGAAGCTCTTGTTGGTAGGAGATAAGAACCTATATATATAGAAATTGATTCTACATTTTCTATTTTTCAAGAAAAAAAATAATTTTGACATTATATTGTAATTAAGTTTCAAATTACTCTTTACTTAATACAAATTCGTCTTAATCCTCCTACATAATTTTCTTCTTATTTATCTGGAAATTTTCCTAAAAAATCGAAACGATGTCCATTCTTAACAAAGTTTGGGTTGCGCAAATAAAACACTTACTGGAATTGTTACATAAAATTAAAAATACATACTTTTCTTATTGATCAATTACTATTTTACTAAAACACTATTTTGAGATTGTATTGAGTGCAAAATATGGCTGTGTACCAATTAGATAAACAAAAGAACATAGACATGTACCATTATAATGCAAAAGAAACATATAGAGAGAACCAAAAGTCAAAGTCTTTTGTCTTGATTATAAATATTTATTGTGCTCTAGCTATTATAATTAGATTTATGTATGTATGAATGTATTGTAAGGTGGTATTCCAGTTTCCGCCAAATGTTTAATGTGTCTTCTGTTATCCCTGTTTCTTTAAACATTTCTTACCATCACTTTATTGATTTTGCATCAAGACAACAATGGAACATAGTTATGGACTGAATGTCCATAACAATGTCGAAGTTTACACCTAACATTAATGGGCAAATTCGTTTCGTGAAACCGAAGCCCATATTGGGCTTTTTATTGAATCGACGCCATATCGTCTGAAAATGATGTCTTCCTTACAAATGTTCCTCCAAGTCACTCTTGAAGGAGTACTCCCTTCGTCTATTGCCCAAAAAAACTACTAAAACTGACCTATCTAGGAATGCAAAAGTTGCATTGCAATATTAAACAGTTATTTTTATAATGAGAATTTTTATAACCAGAGAAAGACTTTGGGTTCACCCTATATAATTACATCTCAGTGTAAAGTAACTTAAAAAAGCGTTTCTCAAACTGTGGGGTGCGTTTCCCTAGGGGGCATGATAACCCTACAATGAGGTGGGGAGGGGAGCAAGCATATTAAAAATTCAAAAACAAAAGATTAATTTTTTTAAAATTATTAATTTACTGACAATAAAAAACAAAATACATTATGGTATAATAAAATATAAAATGCACATTTGCACTGATATAATGCATTTATAAATGTATCAGTACTGCACACAATGTATTTTATAATTAATTTAACAATACTAAGTTAAGAACACGTTTAATAATTACCAGTGACCCCATGGGCTTGTCATATGTAAAACTTTTACAAAAATTAGCACATATCTCTCTATTGATAATGTGTACGGTTTATAATTAATCCCTCAGTTGTCGGCGCTTCAACGTAGGAGAGCGTATGTAATGTATTTGGGAGAATGAAAAGGAATGAAAAGTAAAACCTTCTAAGAAATAAGTAAATCTTTCGTAAACACACTATCAAAATCCTTTTATTGCATTCCAAAGCCTTCGGAATAATTTCAAGGCTAGTAATACTCAGAGAAGATAGTATTTCGGAAAGACGTATATATACATCCGGGCAACTAATGATGTGGCTGAGTGAGACGTTTATAAACGTCGGTGGCATTTAAGAGGTTAAAGTCGTATTGTACACTCATGTCCATAAATTAAGGCTAATTCAGAATCACACAGAAATTGAACTCTAAAATAAAAATTTCACCTGTAGAATTATCACACACATCTTGAAAAAGAATATGAAAATTACAGGAAACCACCAGATGGCGCGGATAGTACGTCAGAATGACAAGAGTGTAAGAGAGGGGTATATAAGGAATGGTGGCAAAGAAGTAAAATTGTTCACAAGCGCTTTAAAAGCCTTTCAGTGCAATAACCGCATAGTTATGGCACAAAGGAAGCATTTGGATGATTTTTTACGTGGTTCGGACTACTGGAATGTGGACGTACCCAGCTGGAAGTATCCGAGGAACTTGGAATCACCCAGAGTGTCATCTTCAGGCTTTGGAAACGATTCCAAGAGGATGGTAATGTGAGTAGATGTTACAGCACAGGTCGCCCCCGAGTTACAACGCCGAATGAGGACCGGTATTTGGCAGTTACTGCCAAAAGAAACAGACGGAGCACAGCATCAGACATGTCTCGTCAGCCTCTTCAGCTACCGGTACAACAGTTTCAAGGCAGACCGTGTACAGACGCTTAGGGTACATTGGTCTATAGGCTCGTAGGCCTGTCAGATGTGTTCCCCTTACCGCAACTCACTGTCGCCTGCGATTATCCTGGAGTAGAGAGCATGCATTGGGGACACCGCAACAGTGGTCTTGTGTGATGTTTTCCGACGAGTCCAGGTTCAGTCTGCAGTCTGATTCTCACCGGACTTTCATATGGATAGCGCCAGGTACCCGTTACGACCAAGAGAACACCATTAAACGACACCGTTACGGTGGTGCAGGATAGCTCGTTTGGGAGAAATTATTCTTGGTTCCAGAACTGACCTGCATGTTCAGAGTGTAACGATGACAGTCCACATCTATCGGGATGTCATTCTGGAACATGTACGTTTGTTTCGGGGCGCCATGGGTGCTGAATTTCTGTTTATGGATGACAATGCCTTTCCTCACCGTGCAAACATTGTAGACGAATGCCTTCAATCGGAGGATATCACCCGTATGGATTGGTGAGCATACTCACCGGACTTGAATCCAATAGAGCATGTGTGGAATATGCTTGGCCGACGAATTGCAGCCCGTCAACCCCTCCCACTTGTCTACCGGAACTTCGGAGGGCATTGCTAGATGAGTGGTGTAATATTCCCCAAGATCAGATTGATAATTTGATACTCAGCATGCGTAGGCGTTGTAAGGCCTGTATTGCATCGTCCGAGAGACATACTCCGTATTAACCATCATACTAACCATGTTATACTGTTTTTTGTAAATAGGTCCTTTTTTGAAATTTGCTCCAGGAAGTAAAAATCGCAATTTTTATTAATTATGTCAAACATATAGCATCTTTTTTGCTCTTTACCTTTTAATTAATAAATAGACTTTACAAATAAGTCAAATTTGTTTTGCTTCTGTCTCTTTCTTGGCCTGAACTTTATTATCCTTAATTTATGGACATGAGTGTAGCTTTAACGTCAAAGTACTGTATTATTGAATTCAATACAATGTTATTGTATGGAGGAGGGGGCGCGATGAAAGTAATGATTGAATATTGGGTCGCAAATATGGAAAGTTTGAGAAGCATTGAGTTTTGAAACCTTTTGGAATTATTGTAATATAATAATAATAGAGCTATATCTGTTTTTACAAATACCTCTCTATAACAAGCCCATATTCAATAATTATGATTTCACAAATATTTCTAAGCAGGGTTATTTCTTGAAAGTTGCTCTTATTTTAAAGAGTTTATATTTGTAAAATATTACTATGTGTTTTGGAACAATATGATAGATTTCTTTATAAAATTTTTGATAAACACATATGATAATTTACGTCGTATATTTTTGCCTTTACTTTAAATTTTTTCATTATAAAAATAATTAAAAGTGACTTCTATATTCCTAAATTTTTATGTAAACCTTCTTTATTTCCTCAATATTCCTTGAAATTTCTTAAGTATTCCTGTTTCTCATTTAAATTCTATCTTCTGTAAAATGTAACATTCACATGAAAGACAAAAATGTATTATAAAGAAGAGAGACAGTGCAACTCTTTCTGAATTGTTTGTGTCTAATATTTCCTTTCTAAATTTTCTAAGGCATTTGATTATTTTTTTTCCAAAAGGGTCGTGATGATTTTTGAATTGAAAGAAATTTCAAGTCTTGAAGTAAGCGACCCAGACAGATATAAAACAAGCTCAATAGGAAAATTTTCTCTTCCTGGTGTTTGTATAAAAGCTTTGAATATGCTAGCAACTTGAAAGAAAAGTCCTTTACTAACGATTAATTTATTTAGAAAAGCATCCTAATATAAAACAGATTTTTTAATTTTACAAAGTCTTTTTCAATTCCTACTATTAATTTAATCTCTCACCATATATATATATATATGTTGGCTGCTTTGCGCCTACACGTGTATGAATTCAATAGTATATAATATCTTAATGATTCGAATATAATTTTAACAACAAAATATATATAGTTGATTTTGAATTCTTAATAGATTCGGAATTTCGGCTATTGATATGTTTAGTTTATGTTTGCTTACTTATTAACTTTTGTGATTATTAATATGATTTGAATATTTGCTTGTTATATTAGTGTGAGGTATTTTGGATATATTTAAATATTCTTCATTCATGTGTTGGGCTGCTTTGCGCCTACATGTGTATGAATTCAATGGTATATAATATCTTAATGATTCGAATATAATTTTAACAACAAAAATATATATAGTTGATTTTGAATTCTTAATAGATTCGAATTTCGGCTATTGATATGTTTAGTTTATGTTGCTTACTTATTAACTTTTGTGATTATTAATATGATTTGAATATTTGCTTGGTTATATTAGTGTGAGTATTTTGGATATATATTTAAATATTCTTCATTCATGTGTTGGCTGCTTTGCGCCTACACGTGTATGAATTCAATGTATATAATATCTTAATGATTCGAATATATTTTAACAACAAAAATATATATAGTTGATTTTGAATTCTTAATAGTTCGAATTTCGGCTATTGATATGTTTAGTTTATGTTTGCTTACTTATTAACTTTTGTGATTATTAATATGATTTGATATTTGCTTGGTTTATTAGTGTGGTATTCTGGATATTTAAATATATATATATTGTTCAAATTTTCAATCGTTAATAAAATACTTTCTATTCATCCATTAAAGTTCAGAGATACATTTTTTTAAACTTGTAGTGGATAACAATTGATGCGACCACATTTTTTTCAAATATTAATTCATTAATTAAATTAAAAAATAAATAAATAGTAAAAAAATATTAGTCCAGCAGCATATATAGAAAGGAAAATCGTTTGTTGTGTCCCTGTAGCGCAATGGATAGCACGTTGGTCGTGTAATAAAAAGATCGTGGGTTCGAATCCCACCTGGAATGGCCTAATTTCTGAGAATTTGATTCATATTTACTATATTATTTTATTAGAATAATTAAATTTATATAATGCATAAATATATTAACAACAGAAAAAAAAGTAGTGCAACAACTTATATAGAAAGAAAAATGGGGAAAATTACAATTAAAATCGCATTCTATTTTGTCACTTAATGTTGTGATTCTGTCATATGTATATACATATTTATATTATAATTGTAACTATTTAATAAAAAGTAACTAAAATAAAATCTTTCTTTCTTGACATAAGTAGGAATTGACTTAATTTTTTTTTTTTTGCACACACACACATTACTTGTTCATATATTTCTCAACAAATAAATAAAGCCTCTAGAGCAGGCATAGAAAATCATATGAGTTTGGACCTGTTTATCTCATAAAATTTGTTTGATAGTTGTTTTATTTAAATATCCAAAGTTAAATGGTGCAATAAATGTTCAAAAAAGTCATAAAATAAAATTAGAGAATATGCTCTAAAAAAATTATTGTGATGCGTGTATTTCAGTACTATAAAAAAAAAATGCTCACATACTTTCTACATCAATTTCCTTTTTTTAATTAACTTATATTCTATACAAAACTTTATAAGAAAATTATAATTACATCTACCTGGGGTTTTTTTCAAAATTATGAGGAAACCTTAATATTTATTATTTTTTGAGGAAAATAATTCAATAATATGAATCATTAGTGTGTCAACATATGGATCCAACCACTATGTACAGAACGAATAGGATATTTTAACGAGCTTCTATTAAATTCATGCCTGTAGAGTAGAATCTAATGCTTCATAAATCCTTTCAATTTATCCATATCATCTATGCAAATTACTAACATAGCTGCGTTAGAATCTCTAAAGGACTGAGTTTAACTACAGTGTTAGTTAATGTAGAATTATTTCACTTTCCAAAGAATCTTACCAAAGGATTGGGAAAAATTTTCCTTCTATAGAGTCGACCAATGCTATAGCTGCATCGTGTATCACGTGACTTCAAACACAGCAATGGAATAAATAATGGAGAATTCTGAATATGATGAAGAGTTAACTTTTAATTTCCGAACCGAGAGATACGTAAGAAAATTTATCTCCTGACATAGCATAGAGGTAGTATTTTATTTTATTCGGTACTTTTTCAAATATGGGTTTTTAATAGTTATTAATTATGTGAATATTTTAATAAAAAAGTCTCTTATGAATTATTATATTATCTATTATACTATGTATATCACGAAGGACCGCGGTTATATGGAGAAAAATAAATTATTATTATAGAACATATCTATGCGGAAAAGTTGTTCTATGGTAGGAGGTCAGGAGAAAAATACAACTAAATAAAAAATAAATTATAATCTTAAAAAAAACTAAAAAACATGCTTTTATAGTTAATCGAATTAAAAAGTAAAAAATAACTCTTAATATAAGAATAAAATGATGAACAAAAAATTAATGTCATTCTGGTAAAGGCACGAGGTGCTCGATATCAGTTGTTATAATTTCTTACTTGTTAGTGTAAAAATGTAGTACTAGGCTCCTCACGCTTTTACCATAATTACAATAACTTTTTTGTTAATCATTTTATCCTTTTTTTCTTTTTAATTCGATTAACTATAAAAGCATGTTTTTTATTTTTTTTAAACTATCATTTATTCATTGATGAATTAATCTTCAATGGGCCCCTTTTTTTAAATCTGGAATATCCATTGGCGATTTTGCTTTAGGGTTGTAACTTAATCTTTTAGTCACCAAATCTGGAATTAGTCGCCAAACCTAGAAATGGGAAATCATTAATCCTGTGATCAGGACAATAGAATAAAAATATTAAATTATTGTATTGGCATTGGTTCTTGACAATTGTGCAAAATTTTCAATTAATCTGACCTTTTAAAGTGGGTAAAAATCAAATTCAAAGATTCCGTTACATACAGGTGAAGCTTATAAAAGCGTGTTAAGAATTTCAATTTAATATTGCCAAAAGGGGTTGAAATTTTGTAAAAATGGTAAAAGACTTAGTTTTAGTTCGATGATTTTAGACTCAAACTTTTTTTTGGTACAATATAAGTAACCCGTTTGATAAGAGAGTACTGAGTAGTGAATTGTACAATGTATATTTCAACATTTTATAACGCCAGTTCTCTCTTCCCGCACCATCAAATCAGTCCGATTTAAGCTTTTCTCTGTCTTGCTCTTCGTACTATAATTTTCACAAAATGTCTTTTAAAAATTTAATACTAAAAAAATTGTTCAAAATGCACTTAATATTTTTTGTAACATTTTTGTAGGTATCATCTTATTGCAATAAATGTTAAAAAGTACTAAAAAAATACCTGTTTTTCTTTAATAAAAATGTCCATTAATTTTATTTATTTTCTACCATAGAAATAAAAATAATTAATTTTTACTATAGACAAGTTCAAATACCTAAGCCTCATTCCCCTTGTAGTTGTATTTAACATAATTTTTTTAATTTTATTTCCCCTTCATTTACATACCAGAGAACATCTTTTCCATATAGGTAGGTTTTAAAATTTTGAAAAAAAATGTTTATTCAGAGCTATTCAATGGTTAACTTTAGGACTAACAAAATTTTTTAAATATTGTTATCCATCGTTGTTATTGGTAGGGTTTCAACACCCACGAAATCTTTCTCTTCTTTAGAAGTAGCATTTACGAAATTGACCTAAGTAATATAATTTAATTCTATTTATTATAAAGTTAAATCATAAGAATATTAACTTATTTTGAGATATGTGCTTCATTCCACCATCATTCCATGCATTTTTACTATAAATGATTGAGGCTTTCGTTTTTTAACAATAGTTGAAAAATCTTACCATCTGACAAATTGTGTCTTAACTACTAATTTATCTCCAAATAATCTAGTGAATGATCTTAAATTGTAATGGTATGCAATTTTCTCTTCCTGGACTGTCAAAACCAGCTTGTCTTTTCCTGTAGTTTTTTCAAGTCTAAAATTTTTCTAAATATGTAAACATAAGAGTGGTTTCCAACAGTTGCCCGGTTCAAGTGTATTAAACAGATGTATAAGTATAGTATTGGTAAAGGACCTTGAGGTTGCCTGTCATACGATCACTTAAATTGAGAGACATATGTAATTGAGATTTAAATTGATGGAATGACTTAAATTGACTTAAATAACATGACTTAAATTGGGGAATATCCCCAGGGAATTACCCATGGGGATATTCCTCAGTAAGCCAACCACACATATGAACTTTGTAAATTCCATTCCCTAACTTTTTCCCTAATAACACAATGTAGAATATTTTTCAGCTTTCTATTGAACCATTCTGCCAACCAATTATATTGCAGATATGCAGGTGTAAAGAGCTTTGGACAACTTCCAATTATGTTTTCAAATTTTTTTGTTAACTCCACCTGAAAATCTTTTATCATTACCTGATACCGTTACTTTTGGTATCCTGTCCTCGGGAAAATACTTGATAATGACTCACAGTGTTTGCTTTAGCGTTAAGGCTAGTAAGTGCACCACCTCCCCTCCTCTAGTGTATTGATCACAATGACACATAACAATATATTTACATCCCTTCGAACTCAGGAAAACTAGTGGACAGATAAAATACCCATTTACCACATTGAAATGGCTAGTCAGTCCTCGTCACAGGAGTAATGCGGAACTATCATTCGTATCTACTACTTTTGTGTTGGTATTCTCCAGATTCGCAAAACATTTTGCCCTCAGAAGATCGAAAGGAAAAATATTTAATCCACTCAAGTGTGATTTGGGGTAACATGCGGTTGCTAAAGATGAAGTATGAATCAACAGAAAAGAACAAAACTCCATGGTTTAATTTCAGTAATTTATTTATGATTCTCGTCTCATCCAGTCATGAATGTCTGTCTTCCCACCTTACCCTTTCCAGGCTTAACGTTCAAAAACCTGGGTGGTCTAGACATAGCACAGCTATTTTCAGATACACAGCACCAGATTCTCACAGATAAATTTTGTAAAATCTCACTACCATGAATTAATTTCGAAAATACACTCATGTCCATAAATTAAGGATAATTCAGAATCACACAGAAACTGAACTCTAAAATAAAAATTTCACCTGTAGAATTATCACACACATCTTGAAGAAGAATATGCAAATTACAGGAAACCACCAGATGTCGCGGAAAGTACGTCACAATGACGAGAGTGTAAGAGAGGGGTATATAAGGAATGGTGGCAAAGAAGTAAAATTGTTCACAAGCGCTTTAAAAGCCTTTCAGTGCAATAACCGCATAGTTATGGCACAAAGGAAGCATTTGGATGATTTTTTACGTGGTAGAATTATCGGACGACAGGAATGTGGACGTACCCACCAGGAAATATCCGAAGAACTTAGAATCACCCAGAGTGTCATCTCGAGGCTTTGACAACGATTCCTAGATGTTGGTAATGTGAGTAGATGTTACAGCACAGGTCGCCCCCGACCTACAACGCCGAATGAGGACCGGTATTTGGCAGTTACTGCCAAAAGAAACAGACGGAGCACAGCATCAGACATGTCTCGTCAGCCCTCTGCAGCTACCGGTACGACAGTTTCAAGGCAGACCCTGTACAGACGCTTAGGCCACATTGGTCTATATGCTCGTAGACCTGTCAGATGTGTTCCCCTTGCCGCAACTCACTGTCGCCTGCGATTAACCTGGAGTAGAGAGCATGCATTGTGGACACCACAACAGTGGTCTTGTGTGATGTTTTCCGACGAGTCCAGGTTTAGTTTGCAGTCTGATTCTCGCCGGACTTTCATATGGAGAGCGCCAGGTACCCGTTACCACCAAGAGAACACCATTGAACGACACCATTACGGTGGTGCAGGATGGCTCGTTTGGGGAGGAATTATTCTTGGTTCCAGAACTGACCTGCATGTTCCGAGTGTAACGATGACAGGCCACATCTATCGGGATGTCATTCAGGAACAGCATGTACGTTTGTTTCGGGGTGCCACGGGTGCTGAATTTCTGTTTATGGATGACAATGCCTTTCCTCACCGTGCAAACATTGTAGACGAATGCTTTCAATCGGAGGATATCACCCGTATGGATTGGCCAGCATACTCACCGGACTTAAATCCAATAGAGCATGTGTGGGATATGCTTGGCCGACGAATTGCAACCCGTCAACCACCTCCCACCTGTCTACCGGAACTTCGGAGGGCATTGCTTGATGAGTGGTGTAATATTCCCCAAGATCAGATTGTTAATTTGATACTCAGCATGCGTAGGCGTTGTAAGGCCTGTATTGCATCGTCCGGGAGACATACTCCGCATTAACCATCGTACTAACCATGTTATACTGTTTTTTGTAAATAGGATCTTTTTTGAAATTTGCTCCAGGTAGTAAAAATCGCAGTTTTTATTAATTATGTCAATCATATGGCATCTTTTTTGCTCTTTACCTTTTGTTTAATAAATAGTCTTTACAAATAAGTCAAATTTGTTTTGCTTCTGTCTCTTTCTTTGCCTGAACTTCATTATCCTTAATTTATGGACATGAGTGTATTAAGGCATTTTTGGCTTGAAAATGTTACTCAAAGAGCTAGTGAAAACTATGGAGCGTGTCTGGAAATTAAATGCAAGTGCATTTTGATCAATTCCAAAAGAATTATCACAATATTTATTAAAATGTAACTAGGAACCTATTTGAAAGAGTAGTGTGCATAGAGAATTTTGCTGCAGTCTTCATTAAAATAGACATGAATAGAATCAGATTTCGCAGCCACCATTTTATTGGCAAATTTCAAAGAAACGAAGACTTATTTCTAAAAGGGAAAAGCATGTTTCATTTGTGAAATGTATATTTTTTTCAGAAAGTCACAAATTATCTAGTACTTGTTTGGGATCAAGAGCCTTATTTGATTCAATAAGTATCTTGTGTTTTTCCCTTAAAAAATTATTGACTCATTAGATAAATTTTAACATAATACGGTTAGTTTAAATAAACTATTTTCAGAAAGAAATAAATACTTTTATATAATATTGTATTATTTACCCACATAACTATGCTTTAAAAAAGAAAAGCAGTTGCTATAGAGCATATCAAGTTAAAATTTAATCTCAATTAATAAGCTGTATAGCAATTTCCGAAATATAGTGATGAATTGTCTTCTGTTTATCTGATGCTGTTGAACTCTGCAAGACAGGCTTTTAGGTGTTTTCATAAATATGTAGTAATTTTAATCAAATCTAAATTTTATTTAATCTGCCCATATACGAGGGCAATTCGAAAAGTAACCTCCGTATCGCTGTAAGAAACAAACCAGGACGGGGGGAGGAGGAATTTATATACATATCAAAGGTACAACTCTCCTCTACTTTTCAACATAGTCTCCTCTATTATTCAAGCACTTGTCATACCATTTTACCAATTCCTTCTGCATAAAAAGCGGCTGCCTGCGATATAAACCAATGTGTCACAACGTTTTTAAGCTCCTTATCATCAGCGAAATGCTGTCCCCCAAGTCATTTCTTCATTGCTGTGAATAAATGGTAATCAGACGGAACCAAGTCCGGGCTATATGTAGGATGTTGAAACACATCCCATGTGAAACCTCTCGTGTTCTTACAGCAGAGTGAGGGCGCGTGTTATCGTTCAGAAGCACAATCCGAGAACTCAGTAGGCCACTACATTTGTTCTGGATGGTTCTTTTCAGTTTCTTCAACATGCGGCAGTAAACTTCGGAGTTTATTGTTGTTCCACGTGTCATGAATTCGATAAGCAAGATTCCTTCAGCATTCCAAAAGACGGTAACCATGAAATTCCTCATTGACAAGGTTTGATGGGCTTTCCTCAGCCGGGTTGGAGAACAGGTATGACATCATGCCATAAACTGTTTTTTGTCTTCGCATTGACATGCACTACCAACTACCCGC
The DNA here is from genome assembly GCA_019973975.1 of Trichonephila clavata. Lineage (NCBI taxonomy): Eukaryota > Metazoa > Arthropoda > Arachnida > Araneae > Nephilidae > Trichonephila > Trichonephila clavata. The sequence goes on along the minus strand of BMAO01026369.1, from coordinate 48,366 downwards.
TAATCACTATTCTCTTCAAAAAGTCCTCCCCATCCGTGTGGTACCAGAAAAGAAATTCTAAGGCAGTGCCAGTGCGACTGGTTTTGGGGATCCCCGTGGGCATTTTCAATACCCATCGAGCAACTTTCAATAGCCTAATGTTCCCGTAACTGTCTCATACAAAACTGTCCGAGAAATGTTTGGAAAGTTGGGAGAGTGTGAAATTACGGAGCAAACGAATTCTTCATTGATTTCTTTGATGAGATTAGCACTTACTACAGAAGGCCTTACACTCCGTGATTCTTCATGGATGTTTCTTCTTCCATCATTGAAAAAGGGTATCCATTGACGCACTATACTTTCCCTCATGATGTTTGACCGGTATACAGCACACAATTCACGATGGATATCCGCTGTTGACAGTTTCTTAGCCCAAAGCAATCTTATCACTCCTTGCACCTCACATTTCACGGGTATTTTCTATGGTGGTACATATTTTGTCACGATAGAACTAGCAAACTCTTGGTCCAACGACACTCTCGGTCACCGATTGGAAGCTGACTGAATCAGAGATCACTCGTGCATTCGATTGAGGCCACTCCGAACCGTACTTCTAGCATCACGCCCAGAAGGAGGTTAGTTTCCGAATTGCCTTGTATTTATTTGCAGGATATGTGAAATCCATTTGAGCAATTTTTAAATGTTTTCTTGTATACTGAAAATACTTGTATTTTTATTATCTGCAATATACATTTAGAAATGGTTGCTGAACCTTTTAAAAAAATCGTAAGGATTTATTTCCGAAATAGTAATTTCTTAAATAATAATTAATAAATGAGAGTAGTTTATTTTTTAAGACTGCATCCTTAAAGGTTAATACTTGTTGTAGTTTGTAAAGATTGTATTTCAGCAGATTTTGTGGCAGAATGAAGAATGCTACCGCCATTTCTTTGCTGGTTGTCCTTCAGCTAGTTCTTTCAACTACGGGTCAAACTTTTCAGTACAGCCGCGGTTGGACGAATGGAAGAAAGAGATCTTACGAAGTAGAAAAAGAACTTCAGCAGTACCCTCTGACCTTCTCTTCCATTCAGCCAAAAGATTTTGATGATGAACAGCTCGAAACTGTAAGTGTTTAGCGTAAACTGTAATTTAGATAGTTCTTTGCATTTGTCTTTCGAAATCTTTAACAGAAGAATTGAGTAACTAGTTGTGATAATGAACTTTTTTCTCTTTTTAATTTCAATTTTAAATAATTAGGTGTCGTTTTCTTTAAGATTTAACATGAAATATAATTCTAGGAAGAAAATTAAATGCGTACAGGCTGACGTCAGTTTTTTTTTCAAAAACGATTAAACTAGAATTAAAATATTTAGAGAAACCCAATTTAAACAAATCATCGAGCACAAAAGAAAGGAGCAATATGTTTTTTTAGTCGTAAGCATCCAAATCATAATTTAGTTTTTGCCTTTAAGGTATCCGACTACTTGCGACAATTTTTTTAAATGAAGTTATGGGGATTTTTTTTTGTTGTTTTTAGGTTTGTTTAGAACATTTTAAGAAATATGCTAAAATAAGAAGAGAAAAAGAATTATTATTACCAAAATGGGAAAAATGAATAACAATTTAGAAAAAAATTACAAAAACGCGGCCCATTTCTGTAGCGAAAGTTTATGAACAAATTTTCAATTTTTTAATTATGATGTGTTGCTACGTTATTCATTTTTGAAATGAACTTCAGGATAAGAGATATTTTAATTTTTACAAAAACTAGAGCACTTTATCTTAGTTATTATATAAAATTGCTTTAAAAAAACAGTGATTAGATTAACATAAGGGCTGTAAATTTTGTAATAAAACAGCGATTGATATATCTGAAAGTTAAAACACTTTTACTATTATACAAAACGTTCACAAAACATTTCAGATAATTATTTTAAAAACTTTTTCAGTAATTGCTGTTCTCGTTTGAGCTTTTCGAAAAGAACACATTTCGAGTAAAACGCATTTTAAAGTATGACATCTTCCTTAAAGTAATGGCATTTGCTTTTACTGAAACACTTGTGGTTTTTGTTCTAGTAAACGGAAAATAATAAACTTGGTATTTTTATAAAGCTAATAAGATGACCTATAGAATAAAATCATAAAAAATTATCACTTTTTGGCAAAATTCACAATTTTAGGGTAGTCGGATACCTTAACTCCGGATTACCCATTATACTAGCAAGTACGTGAGACGAGTATGGAAAAACGCACAGATACTTGGTGCAAAAGAGTTGAGTTAACTTGCTTAAAGTATATTTAAGATATGGTCACCGCTGCTAAATATTCAACCAGTTATTCTTGCTCACTTTTGATAAAAAAATAATTTTGCTTCACTTTTCGCTTTAAAAAGCTATTTGTGACTTTTAAAAAATACTTACTATACATTGGAGTTACATACATTTGTAAGTTAACGTAAGATAGAGAGTGTAGCATAATTTGTGTGATTTTCATATTTTTTTTAGAAATTCCTAATATTACCGTTTAATAATTTTCAGTTTTTGCTTCTAAACCTTTAGAAAAATTAAGTATATTTCGAAGTTAAAATCAAGTTTTAAAAACTCATTTTTATAAGTTTTGAAGTATTAGTGCTTTTGAAACCTCTATAGAATTGTGCATGTTTAGGATATTCATACCATTACATGTTTCTCTAATAATGGTATTACTTCTAATTTATTAAAAATTGCATTATTCTGAAATAGAAAAGCTTAAATGATTATTTATGCTTCGTTAAGTGTGAAAAAATACGTTTTATAACACAATATCAGATCTAATAAGCGAGAGAGCTTTAAATATAATTTACTTAAAACATATCATTGATCTGGAACAAAAGAGATAAAATAAATTATTTCGTTTACGAGAAGCGCGAAAAAAATTAAATCTCGAGAATTGATATAGATTTGCATTACCAAAACTAGTAAAAAAATAAGCAAAAGAAAATAAGCCTAGGCGTTCCCATACATCATACATTCTTCATTATCACAAGATATAAGGTATAAGCAGGCTGGTAAAAAACTAATAAAATGTTTGAACATAGATTATTAGAACCATTTCTCAAATTTTGAAAATAAACCAGGTAGAGAAATAAAATTATCAGACAGATAGGGTTTTCAAAGTCGACAGTGTCAAGAGTATACAAAGAATACATGGATGGTGGACAAAAAACTTGCGATCAGGCAAACTGAAAAGGACATATAGCCTTAACAGCGCTTGGTGAGAGACGGCTCAGGCGTATTGTACGTAGCCAGCGAAGCCAAACATTAGCTCTAATTACCACCCAGTCGAACGACGGTGCCAATCGTACAGCCAGTATACGGATTGTGCAACGCTCGCTTCACCATATGGGTTTCGGGAACCGTCGACCTACGAGAGTACCATTACTCAATGCTCTCCATCGGGCTGCACGTCTTGCCTGGGCAAGAGAGCACAGAGACTGGAATGTAGAGGACTGGAAACGAGTAGCATGGAGTGATGAGTCTCGATTTCGACTATTTACCACCGACGGGAGGCTGAGAATATGACGTCAGGCTTATGAAATCATGGATCCTGCATGACAGGTTGAATCTGTACAAGGGCACTGTGGCTCAATCTTGGTCTGGGGTTTTTGTTTTCGTCACACTGTTTGGGATCTTTGGTGCGTGTACCAACCTCCCTCAATGCAATTCGGAGTACGTAGTACGTAGAGTTGCTGGAGGATCCCCTCCATTCGTTTATGCTGCTCTGTTATCCGCACGGTAATGGGATTTTCCAGCAAAACAACTGTACCTCTCTCAAGTCCCGGTTGGGTAGAAGCTGGTTGGATGAGCCTTTCTCTGACTTTTCTGTCATAAATTGGCCCCCTAGAAGCCCAGAGATAAATCCTATTGAGCATCTTTGAGATTTTTTGGAATAAGCTGTGAAAGGCCATCACCCGGCACCAACAAACCTTACTGAATTATGGGCAGCTTCAGCCTATATTTGGCAAGTCATTCCCATGGAACGTTTCAAGAAACTTGTTGAATCTATGCCTCGTCATGTGGCAACCCTTTATCAAGGCCAAAGGAGGCCCAACTCGTTACTAGGTAGCTATCCCTAATTCAGTGGCACTTCAGTGTATTACATTTTAGCAACACAAATAAGTTATACCTTGACACTTAAATATAAAAGGCCAATGAAAAGATTAACTTTGTTCTTAGGCTATATATTTAAAAAACAAAAGGTATTCCTTCTCAAAACCTTATTTAGTAATTGTGAAAAAAAATTTTATAAATATTAATTAAGACAATTAACTGAGAGAAAAAATATTTAACTCTTCCATTTTGATCTTCTCTTTCATTTACACCTTATATCTTCATTTATTCGAATATATGTATACTTTACAATGTCTATGATTAAAATAGTTTCAGTAATTTTAAAAGAAGTCTTGAAAAGAGAATATAAAAGAATACCCAATTACAAAAATTGCCTGAATATTTTTGTAAAGTATGTGAGAAAAAGAACTTTAAATATTGTAAAAGTCCTATTCAATGAAAATGTTTTATAAACTTGATCATTAACAACAAGGTGAAAAAAATTTATCAAAATTAAAAGATAGCCTCCCACCTTAAAAAACTCTATTCTAAAACTACTCTATAAATAAAAGCTTGCTAACAAAAAGCGAAAAAAAGAAACAAGTTAACAGAATATAAAGTAAAATAGCCACAGTAATACATAAGCAAACTCTTAGTTTTCAGATTAAGACAGCATGGTTAAAGAATGTAACCGTACGCCAAACTTCCAAACTGCTTGCCAATATCACTGGCAAAAATAAAACTTTAAAGAGATTTCACCTTTAAAAATAAAGTAACACTTTTTGTTAATAAATATGAAATTAGAAGATAAGTTCCTAATAAATCCAAAACGACATATTCCGCGAAAATATCAGAATTTCGTAATCTAGTGAACCCACTCAATATAAAACTAACAAAGAAAAAACTGTAGCATTGAGTTCATCAAAATAAGCTGTTACAAATGTAATTTTTAATGTAATTAGCAATATATTATACACCTAGAAAATATGTAAGTCGGTTCTTTTTTAGAACAAATTGGATATTGTGATGAAACTGAACATTTACTTGTGATTCTTTTGAGTTTACTTAGATGATGCAAAATGGCTGTAGTAGCCCAGTGGTTAAGGTCACGGACTGGTGTGTCATGAGTTCAAGCCTATTGAAACTGAAGACCCATCGTGTAGAGGGGAGGCTGCTCGCGTTAAATCCGTTCTGGCTCAAAAGTGCTCCCGTTGGTGAGATGTGTAAATTAAGAAAGAGGAGTACTATATCTCAGGTGCCGTCCTTTTCACTTAACCATGGTTCGAAATTCCGAGGTCCTTCGCCAATAGCCCTCGTGTATCTTTGTTGTGCGACGTTAATATAACTCTCTCACAAGACATTATATGACAGATTATTAAAAATTGTTTCATCCAACATTTTAAGATTGTTAAATTTTGGTGATAAAATTGTTGCATAAACAATGTTGACAAGAAATTCGTTTTTGTAATATTTCAGATACCCCAAGACATGTCTTTTAGAGAAAAAATAATCCAACTTCTGAAGCTTGAACAAGCTGACACGCAACAAAACCGTAAGTATTATTTTTGTCGTTTAAGAACATTTCGAGGGATAATTCGGTAATAATTTTATGATTACGAATTATTATTATTATTACATCAAGATACATCAATGAACTGGTTACCCTGTTTATATAAAATTAAAATAGTTTAAAGGAATTCGCGTTTGTAAATTTATTTTACTTTTTGTGTTCATGTCTGGTTTTTATTGACTATTTCTTCGAGTAAAACCCATGTAGAAAATTTTATTTAATAGCGGGTCATTACCGAAAACGCAAATAAATAAATAATTTGTCATTATAAAACATGTAAAGAGCAATTTTTCACACCTCTTCACTGTAGTTTTAAATATACTTAAAATAGGATCATTTCATATTTAAGGGCATTTAAACTGCATTGGTTGGAAAATTTTCGAAATATAAAGCTGATAATCAGAAATTATACTAGTAAAGGAAACTGAAAATCTGGATTCAAAAACCCCATTTTGAAAACACATTAATATTTTTTAAAAATAAATCATAGGTGGAATTTTATACATTTTCTCCGATAACCTTGGAAAAATATTTTTATTGCATATGTATAACATCGTAGGGATGTGTGTGTGGATCATTATTGCTTTGAGCAGCATGACTACATATATTGTCAATTCTTGTGACACAATATCACTCTTGCTTAAAGCAATTCTTTTTTATTCGAATTATGTATTTTCTGAATAAAATACATTCAATTTTCAAATGCCAGTCGACAAGCGACTGTTATTTCCTTAAGAAGAAAATGTGACAAACGTATTCAATATTATCAAACTTCAGCTACATCTACCTCTATATATAAAATATTCTTTACTTACAAGCTTATGACAAACTTACTTTAATTTATTCACCACTTTTTGAAATTTAAATATGCAAATAATTTCATAAAAACTATTATTCTGTATTAAAAATTTTAACCACTGTAGTATTTATCTTTTTGGAGGAATATATTTTTACTTTTTATACTTTTTATGAAATTTTTTAAAACATATCAAAATTATATATATTATTTTAAACCTATACAAACTTAAATTGAAAAGAGGTCTCTAAATTATTATATTCTGTACCTGAGAAAGAAATTTTTATGTGTCATTTGTTTATTATTTAAAATTATTACCGTATTTATTTGAATCTAAGCCGCACTTTTTCCCCAATGTTAATACTACTGAAACTAGGATGAGTATGAGAATCGAAGGCGGAAAAATTCGTAGGATAGAAAAAATTGAACACAATATTGACGGTTTAGAACAATTACAGATACATGTATGTATTTAAAAGTTTAACACTGGTAAAATAAATTAATTCTACACTTCTTATTATTTCTTTTTTTAATTTTTTTTTATTAATTTCGTAATTATTGGACATCAATAAATCATTTTACTCTATTTTTTTTTCTTCACAAAAACGTGTTGAGAATTTAAGGTGCTGCTCAGAATAAATGGCGGCTTTGATTCTACAAGTACGGCAATTATAAATCATTGAAATTCGAGAAATAAACGAGCAGAAAATAACTATTTGAAATCCAATTTAAGTACTTTGATTACGATATGTACAGTTATGTACAGTGTCGCCATCTATGATGAAGCGTAATAAAGTTTTCATTCTTGCTATGTATTTTTACTCTCAATTTCTTCATACTGACTCGTTTTTGTTATTATGATGTATGTATATATATATATATATATACTCCCCCCTCTCTTTGCTATATTAATTGGAGAGTTGTTATATAATACGTAGACGAAATATTTCAATATCAAACTCAAGCATTTAAAAAATAAATCAGTACTATATTAAAACATCCTTATTTATAGGACAACACATAAGCATTATTTTGTAAATTATATTAAATATATGTTTTCAGTTATTTTTTACACGGTATTTTGTTACAAATGTTATCTCATAACAATGTGATGATGAATGTGACAATGAAATGATTTCATTTCTCTACGCTTATCTTTTCTTCTTTCATACAACTTGCATAATACGTTATAATACCGAAAACTTGGACAAAAGTATAGCCGAATTTGTGAAAATGCAGGGTTATCGAGAATGGAATTAAAAAAGAGTAGATACGCGTGTTTTCTCAGAAAATATTGCACTGCACTTATATGTATTGTTTCCCTCAGCAGGGGTGGCTCTAGGGCCGGACAAACCGGACCTATGTCCGGGGCGGCAAATTTTAGGGCCGGTATTTGGACCAAATTTTAAAAATACCTTTTTTGTCATGGAAAATTTTGAAGAAGTTAAAAGAAGAAGTTAAAGTACACTATCTGGGGAAAAATATTCCGAACGAGACAATTTCTCTTTTAGATAGGAATATTAAATTATTCATTGTTCATAAAATTAAACAAGCTAAATATTATTCGATAATTTTAGATTGCGCCTCTGATGCCAGCAACATTGAACTAGTGACATTTATGGTAAGGTATACATGTATTGAGAAATCTAATTCTAACGAAGTTATCGTTAAAACTAATGCGAGTTTTTTTGGTTTCCTTCCAGTTGAAAGATTAACTGGAAGAGAACTTTCAAATTTAATAGATGAAAAACTTTAAAAAAAAATTAGGGCTAAATTTGCTAGATATGCGGGGGCAGGCCTACAATAACGGAGTGAATATGAAAGGCGAGAAATCAGGGGCATACAATTTAAAATAAGAACGTTAAATCCGCGAACAATCTATATGCCATGTAGTAGCCACTCTTTAAATTTGGTCGTTAATGACATGGCAAAAGCATCCTTAGAAGGCTGTACTTTTTTTAATATAGTTCAAAAAATTTATTTTTTTTCATCAACTTTTCGTTGGGTTATATTATTAAAATGTATAAAGGGCATAAGACTTTAAAACCACTTAGTGCAAATAGCTGGAAAAGCTATATAGAGGCTATTAAACCATTAAGTTATCAATTGGGAGGTTTTTATGATGCTTAGTTTTTATAATAATGCTGAAATTGACAACTCTATAAGAGATGAGGCCTCTGGAGTATTAAATTCTACTTAACAATTCAAGTTCTATGGCCATCATTATTTGGTATAAAATCTTTAATTGCATAAAAATCCAATAAGCAAGCTATTGCAAACAAAATATTACGATCTACCATCTACTATGGAACTCTCAAGAAATTGTAAAGATTTTTTTAAGGATGTGACTTTTGACAAAATGCACTGTCATGCAAAAGAACTGGCCGTCGAGATTGATATCTCTGCTAACTTTGAGGTGACTCAGCCACGTCACAGAGTTCGACGGAAAAATGTGAATATTAAATATGAAGCACAAGAGCATCCGATGGAATATCCTAAATTAAAATTCAAGATAGAGTTTTATTCTTTTACATTGGACGAAACAGTTAATGCCTTGAAATGCAGATTTAATTTAATGAGTACTGACAGTAATTGTTTTCAGTTTTTGTACAATGTATATGATTTAAAAGATACCCTTAAAATTTTAATTAATTAAAAACTGTAAAAATTTAGAAATGATGTTGACCGACGGAGAATCATTGGATATAAACGCGCTTGATTGAGCAGATGAGATAATGTCAGTATCAGCTTTAACAATGGGGGGGGGGGGATCCCAGTTGAAGTTTTAAAATTTATTTCTGTTGTAGAATTTGCTCCAAATCTTGCTATTGCATTTATTTTACTTTCTTTGCTAATAAGTTTGGCAAGTGTAGATATTATTTCTCAAAATTAAAATTAATAAAAATTTCTTACAGTTCACAAATTCTAAAGATTGCTAAAATGGCTTAGCTACATTGGCTATCGAACATGAAATAGCTGAACAAATTGATCAGAAAGTTTTCAGAATTAAAAGTCAGAAAAAAAGCAGTGGTAGTTTTTTTATGTATTAGTTTTTAATATATATGTGTGTGTGTGTGTGTGTGTGTGTGTGTGTGTTGTGTGTGTGTGTGTGTGTGGTGGTGTGGTGGTGGTGCTGCGCGCGCTCTATTAGCTTCCTTTTTCATCGCAAGAAATATTCAAGTTGTATAGGTGTGCATTTATGAACAATTTTTATCTTTTTTTAATAATAGTTTTTTTGGGGGAGACGGCATTTTTCATTTCTGTCCGGAGCGGCAAAATTGCTAGAGCCGGCCCTGCCCTCAAAATACAACAGAAAATAATCTTCCCAAATACCCTTAAACGAAGGAAAAGTACATACTTTATGAAGGCATAGAGCATTTACAACATGGAAATGAAAATTAATGGATACATAGTATACAGTAATTTACCTGATCAGCAGGGACGTCTTAAGACTTCTTGAGGTTCTTGCCCTCTACGCAAAAGTAGGCCCTGGGCCCCTACACTAATATAGGCCTCACCTATGACCCTTAAAAGTAGGCAGTACATAGCATTCATTGCCAAAAACTCGTATAAACAATAACCCAAAATAAATAAATGTCCATGACTTATAATCGCACAAACCGGCTGCAGCCTTTTGACTGAATGATTAAAGATTATGTATGGTGATATTCCTAGACCTATACATGGACGACGGTCATCACATGTAGCCAGTTGACATATTGTCCGAATATCCCAGTATTTTGTAGAATACAACCGGAAATAACATTTGACCTTTGAAATCATTTGAATCGTTATTTTATTAAGGTTGAGTCAAGAACGAGACGATGCCCCCATTGTGGTCGAGGCCCTGGGCCAGGGCCCAGTTTTTCCTTGCCTTAAGTTGCACCTTCTGATCAGATACACCTCAGAAAAATACGTTATAAAGACATAAAGCTGCCTATACTGAAAATTAAGCTGTCGACCTTGCAGAAACTGGCTACTTTTGCGTAAGAAATGCGTAATGCCCTGTTGTTTTCTGTGCTGTACTGCGTTTTGCTGCTTCATCACAAAGACGATGGAGGAATAGTAAATCCATTATTTAAGCATCTTATTGCTCAAAATACTGAAGGGCTGTTTCAACAGCCTTTAGTTCCTCTATATGTGATATTTTAAGTGTTTGTATGGTATCCTCAACGCTAACATTTTCATAATTTTTTGGTATATGTCATTAACTGTAACAGCAACAATTATTTTCCGACCTGCTTTTCCGACCTGCTCTTCCGGACTGCCTTATTATCGAGTGCCGAATTTTCGGGACTCTACTGTACCTATATGTATAAGTTTTACCACTGAATACATTGTTTATTTTTAATATATGTGTGCCTCACTACATTAAAATACTTTTTAATTACTTTGCTCTTTATTACAGAGTGACAACACTAGGACGAATGACATCTTTGGAAAAGTTTCTTAATCTCCCTGCATTGCAGTAAAATTACGTGTTGATTTATAAAAGCATTAAATATTGATTTTCACGGGGAAAAACACTAATATGAGAAATTCTTATTTAATTTTTATCGAAATTGAGCTTTTAGTAATTATGCATGATGTTCATATTTGTATGCTTGATATAAATATTTTAAGCCTGAAGACTTTGAATAAAATTTCTTCCCTCATCGCATTTCTTATTAGTGAACTCTCAATTTGTACACTGTTATCCATTGTTCATACTTGGCATATATGCTACATTAAATTATTAAGAAAAATATAGCTAATTACTACTCTAAAAAATAAATAATTTGAAAGATTGCATTCAAAAATAAGTTTAAAATTTCATTTACTTTTGTTATCACTCTTAAAACTTTTTCAATCATGAATAATAAATTTGAAACGAATTGTTTCAAAAATTCAAAATTGTCCTTAAAAGGTTCTTAAATTATGGTGAAAATATATTATATAAAAACTACAGCATCTATTTTATTTATAAAATCCCTAAAGGGAAATTTCAGTGACAAAAGTGTGATAATTTTCTCTAAAATATTTACAATGAATTGAAGTATTTTATAATTTAAATCAAAATTTTTATCTTAAGTCGTTAAAACATATTGTAAGGAAAGAATTCTCGTAACTCTATATTATATGAATTACATATTCGTTGAAACTCCTTCAAAATTGTTCAAACACATGATGCAAAATTTACCAGCTTGGATAACTTAAAGAAATTTTTATTGTTAGAAGACACTCTGTGTGAAATACATGATTTATAAAAAATATCTCTGTAAATCAGTTAATTCAAAAGGTAGACGTTAGAGGAATTAAGAAGATTTTTTTTTTTTTTACAAATATTTTCAGTTCTTTACATCAAATTTTTGGAAAGAAAAATACGTTTCTTATAAATATATTGTTTAAGTTCCTGTATAAATATTCTTTTTAAATGCATAATGAGTGAATTTTAAAAAATATATATATCATGATTTTTTTTCATTAAGATTGCATAGCTTTAAGTTCTTATATAATGCCCTATATATTAAAAAAGTGGCATGATATGCATTAAACGAAATTAGTTTCCGAAATAGCTACATATACCATATTTAAAGAAAATATAAGACATGAAAATACATAAATGAGATTTTATCTAAAATCAATTGACTAAATTGAACAATGTCTTAGTATATTATAAATCTGGTTTTTGTTTGAATACGAATGCATTTCTTAACTCATTTCTTTTCGAGAATAACCTTTTTTAATGCTTACTAGTTATTGAACGCATCAATTTTTTTTAGACAAAGACTAAATGTTGAAAATAGGGTCCAAACATACAGCCTTTTCTCAGAAAGAAAAATACCTGACAATTAATACAATTTCTACTTCACTGTCACAGGGTTCATATTAAATCTGATAATAAATCTTATATTGTAAAATTAAATATGAATATATAAATCAGAGAGTTTATTTTTTCAAGCATTATATGAGCTGCACACATTTTATCTCCTATACTTCTGTGACAAATAAATTTGTAAATTGAGAAAAACTGCATAAAGATGAAAATAAAGTAGCATATTTATATAATGTTTCCATTCTAAAAACACTATATGTATGTTTACGGAATTAAAACGATAAAAAAAATAGGTTAATATTGTGTCATTTCTTGACCCCGCATAGCTTGGTCCCGCATTTTTAAATTTTCTAATACCGTAAACAAATATTATAAAAACACGATTAAAAAAAAGATTTTTTTTAAATTTTAATTTTTATTTCGATTGTTTGTTGAGTTATTAATTTATCAGCTCTCATAACATCTGTCTCTCTCTCTCTCTCTATTTGACTTTGTTTTATAAAATTCTATGTTGAATATATATATTTATGACAAATATGCGCTTTTTAACGTTAAATATCTAAAATATGTCGCTAAATTCATTGTATTTTGAACGCGAATTTACATATAAACATATATATGTGACAAAAATATTATAAATTATTCAATAAAAATTATTTATGTGTTATAACTAATTAATTAAAATTACTCGTGCTGTTATGAACTTACAAGATGCATATTCTAGAGAATACAGTTTACCTTTTAAACTAAATGTACTATTACAGACAGAATATATAAATCAAAGAATTCCTTTAATAAAGCAATTCCTTTTTTTTAATTAATAGATCAATTTTTCATGGATACAAGTGATGCTTAGAAACGTGGACTCCTTTCCTCAATTATTTTTATAATTTCATTATTTTAGTTTTAAATGTTTGTTTTATGTTGATAAAAGTACAAATTAATCTTTAGAAAGGAGTGAAATGCCCATAACCAATTTATTAGTAGCACACAAATTTGGACTATCAATGTCCTTTTATAACATGACTCTGTATTGATTTTTTTCACTACACGATTATTCATTTTCAGTACATATATAATTAACCATATTAATATTTCACATACTTAATATTACCTCAGATGAGCAATAAATTAGGTTTTCCATTAAATAAAAATTTTAATTTAGTTTTTCACCGCCACCATTTGTTTTTTTTTATTTGCCACTGACAATGCTCGCTCCACAATCCGCTTAGAGTCATTGATTTGATGTTATGATAGTTGAGGAAAATAAAATAGCTTAAAATATGAAAATAATAAAAAAAATTCCTTCAAAATTCAAATATGTAAGATTATATATATATATATAATGGGTTAAGTTTTTGAAAAAATATTTATGATCAGGTTCAATTTTTTTTTTAAAATATTACTTTAAATGTGAAAACAGTAACAAATTGAAACTTAAAAAGGTCTGCGATATGTATTTGCAGTTCTTCTTTTTCATTGCAAAATTTTAAATTATTTTTACTCCTTTGTAAAACCCGAAAAAATTTAAACAACTTTTATTACACACATATACAGAATTAAATACAATAACCAACTTATTTTATCCTATTTGTACAGTACATCCAACTAGTTTTCCCAGTGTATTTCCCAAAATCTTTAAAAAAAAATTACGTTTTTTTTATCTAAATATCAGTTGTTTGTTTGTGCTTTCTTTATATGCATCAACAATCAACAATGTATAAAAATATAATGTTTTGTTTCCTCCAGAGCGCATTTTACTGTCACTATTAAAACGTCCGTAAAGGAAATAATCAGGTTGCAATAACGTGTTGCAAATTTCCGTAATATGTGAAATCCAATCGAGGATTTCCCTTCATCATAGTGTGATCTCCATTATTGCAAAACCTCGACTTCCTTTATTTCTTTGCTGTTTTTTTTCCCTTCTTTTTTTCTTTTTCTGAAGCCTCAATGTCGTTTCGAGTATAATTATGTTCATGCTAAAGCTTAAAATAACCATAACTTATAATATCAGTTGAAAAAAACGTTACAGTGCTATATATTTTTTAAAAAAATATTTACATTTTTTTGAAAGAGTAACTTAGACTTTTATAACATTTATTTCAAACAAATTGTAACAAATAAAACGATTTCATTAATAATATATCAGATGAATACTTTATTTGTTAGACAGGATAATAAGAAAATATTTACAGCAATTTTTTTATTGTAAAGAAATTTAAAACAATTAAAACTGTAAAGCCAATACATAGTTTAAATTTCCATTTTATTGACTTAATAGACATTCTAGATACATAGAAAAAGTAAGGAATTTCTCTGAGTTGGAATATAGTTTTTGAACACTTAGAATTTCTGAAATGCAAGTAAAATATTTGGTCATAAAAAAACTGAGCTACATTTATTCCAAATAAATTTTTAAGATTTATTATAAAATATTTATAACATTTCGAAAACATTTATAAAATTCGATAAAGGAATATTGGAGAATATATTATTTTCTCTTGAATACTAAACAAATAATTTATTAACTAAATGTAAGAAAACTGCTTAAGGAGAAAAAAGATTAGAAAAAATTTATTTAGATAATTAATTTTATAATCATAAGAATTTTTATTGAAATTGAAGTATTTTCAATCTAAATGTTAGGCGACTAACAAACTTATGAGTTTCCAAACTGAAGATATTCACAATATTATGAGATAATAAAGCACACATTTTCTTAGAACGTACAATATACTAAAATATATTTATACGCCAGTGCTTTCGTGAATTGAGTCAGTTCCCGACAAACTTGTTCCGTACAATTTTCTTGGTACATAATTCATGCAAATATTTAAATATTCGATAGAAGCGTCACACTGTAACAATGTTCTATTTTGTTGACAATTTTCAATACACACTTTCTTGGTTTGGGAAGGGGGAAAGAAAATGTTTCTGACTTATGCAGTAATAAATTTTAGCTAAAATATACATTTAGATTCATGAAATGCAGATGGCGTCACAAGTCCAGTTAGCGAAAAGAAATATTTTACACGGGGGTGGCCAACCTCTCTCTTTTTCTTTTTTTATATATGTATTTTATTTTATTTTATTTTATTTAGGAAGATAAATTTTTTTTTCTTTATCAGTGAAAATAAATAATTATGCTTGCCACTTCCAACTTTTCGAAAAAATTAAATTGCGAAAAAGTGTTCAAGCTTATTATGTAATTTTTCCGCAAAAAACTCATATTTAATGTAAGTCTACGTGGGGAAATTTAAAAATAATATAATAAATGAGACCAAAGCACACAAACGTAGAATTTAATTTTCATCAGTTCAGTTAGTTTTGAACGATATTTTGATTCTGTTATGTTCATAATGGGAAAAAATTTGTTCACAAACGTATATTGATTCAAATCTATAACAATATCTGATAACCAAATCGTGTAAATTTGAAAAATTGCTTGTTAGTACAAATTTCTAAAATTCAATATAGTAATTCCTCATATTTGCTTTTCAGTAGAATATGGTGCTCTAGACAATAATTTCGATTTGGATTTCAGGTGGGTAACAATTAATATTTTTCAGAGAAATTAAAAATTGATTGACTTTATTGATTAAAAAGAGATTGACTTTTTTTTATCATTTTGAAAATCATCAAACCTAGGTCTGAAAGAATCCTGCAAAAATGGATGAGTAGTTCAGTGTTTTCTTTCAGATATTTTAAAATACGCGCCCTCAAATTCCAAATTCTCCCGAGTGAAAAAAGCTTTGGAAAGCCAACTCACACAACAATGCAGGCGCATTCTCTGTATGATAAATTTCTATTGTAGCTAATTTAAGTGTATTTAAAATAAATCTTGAGGAGTTTTTTTTTTGTCTGAGACAACCATATTTTATTGTAATTGTGAAAAAAATTATTATTTATGATCTTTTAAAACTTTTTATTGCCTTTCAAATTTTGTATTAAGTCTCCGCGTGCCACTGAAACAACTCCACCGTGCCGCGGGTTGGCCACCCCTGATTTAACACATACATCGTTTTATATACTATATTTCATTGGTGGTGCTTTTATGAAAAAAGTTTTGGGGTTATTTTATACAAAGGAATAAAAATGTGTTAAATAAAATGACTATATTTCAAATACTTTTTTCTTTTGTTAGACACATATATTCTTATCAAATGTTTCATTAAGAAAAGTATTGGTTAATAAAACTAGGAAATGATAAAAATAAAAATATGTTCAGTATTTAAATGTATAACAGAAAGAAAATAGCTGGGTAAAATTAAAGTATTGGGTGTAATCAAATCATTTACGTTCCGTATAACACTTGTATATATCCAGCTTTATTATATATAGAATAATTTCCATTATTGGCGGTTGAATGAAAAACTTTGACAAGGTAGAGTTATTATAAAAAATTTTAAAAATTAACTTTAATTAAAGTTACAATAGAACAGCTAGCATATGTTAGTCATTCAACTACTCGTGATATTTTACTATAAAGCATTATATTAAAAAGATAAAGGATGAAATACATACCGCAATTTCTCATGTTTTTCAAATATAGGAGAATTTTCTCCCCGGCTTAGAGAAAAGATTTTTTTTTTAATAGTGAAAATATTTTACGTGTAATAAGTAACCTCACAGTCAGATTCATAACCACAAAATATCTAACCTCAATTGCCGCAGTACTCGTAATATTAGTCGCGAACTCGGGACAGGCTTGTCGAGATGTACGGTTAAGTAACGGTGTCACTGATGACCTACCGAGGAGAGAGACTGATGCACATTAAGGTATCCGAACAGGTTCGGAGTACTTTTAAACAAAATAGCATATCAAGACATTATAAATGTTCTTTTAGGACTCAATTCCAATAAATATTACTATTTAACTATCAAAATTTAAAATAAATTACCTGCATTTTACAAAAATCACAATTATAAGTGAAATTTTAGCAATATTTTTGAAAAACTTCAAAGCAATTAGAGAAAAAAGTAATAAACATATATTAGTAAAAAGTATTACTAAAACAAATTAGATGCATTATCTAGAAAATGTACTAAAATTTTAATTTTTTATTAAAATTTGAAAATTTTAGAGCTGATTGAGTAAACATTATAAGGAATGTTACATTTTTTTTATGAGAGTATTATTTAAATAACAAGCCATGACTCAAAAAGTATTCATACAATAAGAAATATTTTAGTACATTCTCTAAAATAACATAAATATCAGGTTCAAAAAGTTTTATAGAAATACATTCGTAATATTTTGAGTTATCAGACTCGCCATGATAGATTTTGAGCAATTTAAATGTCCACTTCTGGTAGATCAAAACCCCACTTCCGGTTTTTCTAAATTGATAAAATTGATTGTAACTTGGTCTCTAGGTTGCGTAGAAACAAAACAAAGTATGTTTCGTAAAGTCAAAAGATAGCTCTATTCAATAAAATAAAAAACAAAAATATCTGTCTTGACTGAATTTGGTCATTTTCAGCGTATTCGGATACCTTAAATTTGTCGAGACTCCAAGTCCGCACTTTAATGTAGAAGCAGGGAGAGTGGGGGGGGCCATCTTAAGTGTCATCCTAGTCACTTGCAAGAAATTCCAAATTCCGAAGTCCGTCTTCAATAGCCGAAGCGCATCTTCAAAAAAAGTGCAACATTAATAAATATCAAATTAAATCCATAGCCAATTAAAAATGATAAAACAATTATAAACGGGCATTATAAATATGTTTAATTTAAGCCCCGTTTTAATTAATGAATAATTACTGCAAAGTTATGTATTATCCGGTTAAACTGTATTACAATTCATTAATTAAATTTGAATTCTAATCGCTTAAAAAATTTCATTATAAAATTCTTGCTTTTTCAAATGTGATCTATATGAAATAAAAATCAATCAAAAATCAAGTTGAACCTACCACCAAATGATTATTAATACAGGGTGTGGCAAAAAAACTCGGACAAATTTCTTGCCTCCTAGAATAATTAACAAATTTCCTTTTAATTGGTATTTTCATGTTTCTTTATCCACCACTTTAATAATAAAATATTTTTAATACATTCCTTAGTTTGTACTTTAATTTATGTGTTTTTGATACTGTAGAGCAAAAGGTCTGCTATTTTAGAGCTGTTTCAGCAAAGAAAACAAAAGTGTGAATTCGTTCATTTGCTTATTGTACCTCGGCAAACAGTGTTTGATGCAATTTGCCGTTTCAAAGAGCTTGGTAATAATGGTCGACGTCCAGGAAGTGGGCGAAAACGCACTATAAACACTTTAATGAATCGTAAAGCCATCGTTGAAAATTTCTGCAAGCGTTTGCGCCTCTGCATTGCTGCAAACGGCGGTCACTTTGAAACCAGTTAAATTTATTTATTAGTACAAGTGTACTCTTATTATTATTTGTTATATTTTGTTAATTTCTTATTATTTTATAAAGTTGCTAAAAAAATTGTTTGTCCGGGTTTTTTTCGCCGCACCCTGTATAATGAAGAAAAATTTTAAAATACCTTACAACCACAAGTAACCCCAATACCAACACTGATAATGGCTTAAATTAGTAATATATAACCCAATTAAAAATAAAGTTCAGAAGTAGCACAATAAAAACATAGAAAATTAGTTTTATGCTACACCTACTTTAAATAGGCAAACGCAATCTTATCAGTATCCTAATTGCAAGTCACTTAAAAGATGTACAACTTAATCAGAAGTTTACTAATAAAATACAGTTGACTCTCACTAATTCGAACTTTGATAATACGAACCTCTCACTAATTCGAAGTATAGGCTCAGCCCCTAGAAAAACTCTTGATATTTCGAACTAAACAATACATTTTGGTACACTCAATATTTGGTAGTAAGATCTGTGGCCGGTCAGAATACAACACGCATTAATTCGAAGTTATCTTAGGAAACTCTCGACAATTCGAAAACTTACTACCTAGAGTCCTATAGCAAACAGGTTGGACTTTACATGTTTTGTGTTGTATTGTCTCTGTGCGTCTCCCCTGTAACGTAGCCCCTTTGATGACCATCTGTCTGCTACCCCTTCTTTGTGTTTCCCTGTTCCTCAGGTGAAAAGCCACTTTTATTGCTTTCCTTCTTCAAGTGGACAGTTCCGCACCTGTTGTCAGCCATTCATATCTTCCATTTAACACGTGGCCTTACTACTCATGTATTCAGAAAGGATGGTCCGCTATTGTGTGTGATGCGTAGGATTGTGTTTTTTTTTGCGTTGGACTTACATAACTATTTATGTCTCATCTGGTGTCTTACAGCATGTAGCACCAAATGGGGCATGGGTGGCACTAAACCCTACCTTGAAGAACCAAAAGTGTTGGAGACAGTATCTGAAGGAACCGGATGCGAAAGGATTTCATTTCCAATGAGGAATGGAAGGAATTTGGTGGGGCGGGAAAGAGAATTACTACATAAATGTATTATTTTAATACATGACTTTTAACTTTTATATAACATTTATACTGTATAATATGTACTTTTTAAAAATATTTTTAAGTAATTTTATAAGTATGTACAATTGTTGTTTTATTACATAGTTTAAAATGTAAGTGTGTTAGAAAAAAGCTCAGGAGTTTTTCTTACCCTCTTGACAATTCGAACTCTTGATAGTTTGAAGTTTTTCATTCAACTTCGAATTATTGAGATTCGACTGTATTTAGAATTTAATTAAATGGAAAACACAGAAATGATAAAGCAAAAATTTTCAAATTAAAAATATGAAACAGGAACATACATACAAAATAACATGTTAAACAAACAAATAATGTACAATAATATAAAAGTACCACATAGAAGTATGAGATCATAATCTTAAGTATATTAAGAAGGTAAAGAGGAAAAATAATAAAGGAAATTCTTAAATGAAGATTGATAACGATTTAAAAAAAGAAAAAGAAAATATATTGATGAAAATTATAAATAATTTTTTTTAAGAAACTGAAGTCAATATACAAAGATTTTTTGGCATTTTAATGATAACTTTTAATATAATTGTTAATTTTATATTAAGCAGTATAGATATCTATATTTTAAAGTAAAACAATAAGTAAAAAAGTATGAGAGAACAGTGGAGAAAGTAAAATGACCACTACATACATTAGCAAATTCTTAAGCTTAGGGCTAAGACTGTAGGATTAAAAAAAAGAGTTTTAAAGGTCTCATCTTCAGCTTTACTTGACTGCGTTATAGAGTTGAAAGAAATTTAGAAGGGAAAATGAGTTAGAATTAAGGTTAAAAAACTTTTTACGGCTAGAACTAATTTGTAAAAACTTACATCACCATCAGGGCCGGACCGTGACCTTTGGGAACCCCGGGCTAACGATATCTGAGGGCCCCCTAAATAATTAAAAATTTTGCCTTTTTCCTAAAAAATTATTGTGCGAAAAAACTTAAAATAAAGAAAAGCTTTTTTCCCCCTCAAACAATTTAAATACGTTATAAGCAACAACATAATTTACAAAAAAAAAAAAACTTTTTTACACTTTTACACTTTTATGCTGAATATTCTTTTATTTTCTCATCACATTTTAAGTCTTTGGTGAGATCAATATTAATAGAAAGAAGTGATTAATAATTAAGCCTAGTATTTGTCATTGTTGTCCTATATTTGTTTTCGATGCAGGGCATTTTAGAGAACGCACGCTTCGCTTCACAGCTAGTAATAGGGATCGTTAGAAAAATCTTTAAAATGGTATACAAATTTGGGAAAACCTGAACTAGTTTCTTTTCAAAAATTAAATTGAATATATCACTACAAGTATAGGACTCTAGCTCAGTTTTAGATAAGTTTTTAATTGAACACCTTCATTTACTAAATGTTGGTTGACACCATCTGAATAGTAATCAGTAATAGCGCGTACACTCTCCAGGTCGACGTTCTCCTTACTTTGATCTTGCAAATTCATCAAAAATTTTAATTTCTTACTATATTCTGCATATATATACTTAACTTCTTCTATTTAAATCAAGGGTTACCTTATCTAACGCTACAATAATCGTGTCTCTTTTAAATTTTTTTGTCCCATACACAGCTTTTTCTGTGAATTTATCTACAAATTTTGAAATAACCAGTCTCTGGTTCACATCGCTATATTCTGTTTCTGCATTAGGACTTAATTTTTTGGCTGCGTTTTGATACTCCTTTGATTTTTGATCTGATTCACATGTCGCACATTGCTTATAAACGTTTTTATTGGCAGAATGAACTTATTCCCTTCACATATGTCCACACCCCCCAGGATCTGTTATTTTTTGTTAACTGAATTAAATCTTTCTAAAATTTCTTCCCAAAACATAATTAAAATGGCAGTTTCGAGTTTTGTTAATTTATTAAATAAATTTGCTGCCTCTTTTTGAAAATAAATTTTCTCCTTTTCATTAGCATTAAATGGCTTAAGAATATTCATGATATTACAATATTTATTACTTGAGGCTTCACAAGGATCGTAGTGACAAGACCATCTGGTTTGACTTAATCTTTTAAAGGTAAATTTCAGGTTAAATTCACGATTTAGAAGTTTCTACCTATATATATATAGGTCGAAGTAGAAAAGCAAACATATATTTGTTGCACTAAACCAAAGAAGCTCACGATTTCAGTTGCAACCTTAACTGATTCTGCACAACTAGATTAAGAGAATGTGCAACACACGGCACATAATTAGCGAATTTTTTTTTCTTTTAGAAGAGCTTGCATACCATTATATAGACCGGGCATATTGGCAGCGTTGTCATATGACTGTCCCCTACAATTACCCAATAGCAGTTCATTTGTTTCCAAAAATTCTTGTAGATAATTAAATATAAACATGTGTGACTAGTAATCTTAATTAATGAGACACATCTTTCATACACTTTTCCCCGAAAACATTATCGTAGTATAATAGCAAGTTAGTAATTGTGGGGCAAATCTGCTGTTGAATCCATTACTATTGTATAGTACTTTGTGCCATTGTAATTTATTTGAGTTATATAATTGTTTAATGATTTGCTTGCCCATGATCTCAACTATTTGCTCATATATTGTTTTTGATAAGTACGATATTAACGATTTTGGTCATGATTTTCGAAGTTCAATATATTCACGAATTAATGAGTCGAACTGTGCTTGCAGTTTCAGGGTACCCATAAAATTACCATTATGAGGAGAACCAAAACGCAGAGGTAAAAAAAAGCAGCCCATAAAATTTTATACATTATATATATTGACAAACATATGAAATTGTTAATGATATACTTAAGAATTATTACAGAAATTGTGTTAGAGTGTTTCTTAAATGCTTCCGATATACTCTTTGATGAAATCAGTTATTTGTTCACTTTTTTATAAAATCAAAAAATATTTGAATAAATTTGAAACAAAAATGCGCAATAAGAACAGGCAGTTTATACAGATAATACTGATTTCAGTCTGTAGTTCAATAAAAACTCTTTGCTACAATCCTGGTTTGATAAATTAATATCTGAAATAAAAATATATAAGGCTTTGTCAAAAGAAAAAAATCAAATTATCCAAGTACTTGGCAGTTTTGTTTTTATGACAGTAGAATGCAGACAAGGGGCTTGGGAAATTAAAAAATTCCCCCGTAACTGGGTAAAAAGTGAATGAAACCTATATTTTGTGAGTTTTGTTTGATAGAGTTTGGCATATAGTTTTAAAATAAGATCCAAAATTATGAGATTTTATATTTTAACCAATTTTGCGCTATTTAAATGTCTTTAATCTTATAGTTTCCCCCTCTCAATTAATCCTCATATTGCGGCCCTCGTAAATACATGTCAGATGTATGTGGCCCGGCGTAAATAAAGGTTGAGTACCCCTGCTCTAAATGCTAAACATCTTGTAGCCAAATACTTTACTACCGCAATAACACGTTTGAGAACATTGTGGTAATATTCTGTATCTTTTCTTAGTTGCTCCTGTAATTGTTTATCTAAAGACTTATTTTCTTTTCGTGTCAACCAAACTAACATTAAATTTATATGTTCAATAGAATTTTCATGATTTTCTAAACAACTTGTTACGCGTTTCTAATCAGAAAACCCGGTTGTGTATTAAGAATTTGTTTCAGAAAAAAGTTTTCAAGTCAAACAATAAACACTACCAGTACTAGTTGAATAACAAAGCCAAGATCTTTCCAGCACTTGGCCATGTTTAAGTTTTTTAGTGAAATGATTATTAGAAAATGATCTCTTTTGTTCTTTGTATTCTCTTTGCGAAACAGAATATATATTGTTTGGATCATTATTTTGAAAATAACTCATTTCATGTGAAGGGATATAATCAATAAAATTATTACTTAGTGATTTAGGCCACGAACCTGCATGAATAATCCTAATCTTCCTACTCCGTGTCTTCATACTTAAATAATTTACAAATGTGTATTTGTACTTACTTTTTACTTGAAACCAACAAACAGGTACCTAAGTATCTTTTAATTTCAGGTATTATGCATAGGACACAGCGCCAAATCAGTATAGTATTGTAACTTAGAATTATTATTACACAAAAATAAATGGCTACAGAAATAGTGCCACTACGTTTGTATTAATGCTCTATGCTTATCGGCTCCGCTCTATGATAGAGCGGCGCAAAAGAGTGTAATTAATAGATTGTATTAATAATAGAGTGTAATAGACTGTATTAATTGTAATTGTTAATAGACTGTAATTAATAGAGTGTACTAAATACTCTATTAATTACGCAGAGCTACAAAATTAAAGTTTTGGAGAAGTACAAAAGAGGCTTTCAGTGGTTTTTATATTATTTAGTATGCTGATTTCGAAAATGGAAAATGATCTACATTTTTTCCTATCACATCAGGATTTTTTCGTAAAATCTATACTTTTGCTAAAACCCTATTTGAAAAGGAATTCTCTCAAACAATTTAGCCTGGGCGATTTGGCAACAGGGGTTTTTATCCAGTTAAATCTATGTAAATATTGGTTCTTGATGAGGCAAATTAATTTCTCAGCAATTAGATGAATAGTGAGTGCATATTAACGTCGCACTGTTCAGCTACACGAGAGATTTTGGCGATGGACCTCGCAATTTTGAACCATGGTCAAGTGATGAGGACAATACCTGAGCTTGCACCCCCTCTCCTAACTATCACACCACACATACTGGAGAACGTTTGAGCTCTCGACAGATTTAAAATGCATCGCTCCCCTACATAGAAGGTCTTCAGCAGCACTCATGATTTGCCTGCCATGAGTCCGGTACCTTGGTCATTAGCAATTAGATGAAAACCATTGTTTCTGAACCTCACAGGCTGTCTCTGATCATGAGAAAAACAAGAAATTCCCTTGAGGTTTAAACATTTTGCATCCAACTATGGTGTAGTTTCTAAAAGAAAATCACCAACATACTATTTTAATTTGTTTTTATTAAGGTATTTACATAAAATATATAGACGATTTTCGAACCGAGTATTCGGTGGTAGGGAGGCAGAACAAAAGTAAATTGCTTTTGCTCTCAAAATGGGGGCCCCCAGGAACCCGGGGGTCCTGGGCAGCAGCCCATTTATCCCATACGTAGATCCGGCCTTGATCACCATAGTTTAAGAGAATCAAGAAATAATCTACTTAGAACAAGTAATATAAAAAAATAAGTCAATTCCTACTTAGGTCAACAAAGAAAAATTTTATATTTTAGTTACTTTTTATTAAAAAGTTACAATTAATATAATTATGTATATACATATGACACAGTAGCGCACACAAAAATTTTTCAAGGGGGGGATCCATGGTTGAAAGTCCTCCAACTTGTATCATACCTCAAGACAACACCTATTGATTCGTCTGATTTTATCGACTTTGTTCACAAAAAACAGTAAAACTAAATTATTTAATTAATAATTAGCATTAATTAATAACATAAATTGTTAATTACAAGTACTTAATTAAATTTTACTTTAAATTTATATAGGATTATCATCAATCAAAATAAACTCAAGGGATTGGGGGGGGGGCTCCGGACGCCCCTTGTGTGTGCCACTGATATGACAGAATCACAATATTAAGTGACGAAATACACTCTATAACAAATAAACGACGCAGCAAGGAGCTGCCCGATTGTAATGAAATTTCGTATGGAAAGACATTTGTACCGAACATGCAAATCATTAAAATTTTGTGTCAAATGAATAGCGAGAGCTACAGCACATCGGAATTGTGCACTTAGTAAGTGTCTATAGGAAGGGATTCTCAATCTGATGGTCAAATTTTCTGCTGCATTGCAATTTAGGATACCTTTCAAAGACTGAAAAAATGCCTCGCCTCAGGATTCAAGCTCATTACAAGCAAAAGTCAGAGTTTGAAAGCCTTATTTTTAGCAAGATAGTTCAAGACCACATACGGCACATGTTGCTATGAACTGTCTTACAGCTTGCCAAATACTTCATTTGCCAGCGAGATAGTCAGATCTCCCTCCAATCGAGCATGTCTGGGATATGATGGGAAGGTGACTGCATCTACCAGGGAATGTTGATGAGCTGGTCCGACAATTGGAGCAAATTTGGCTAGAAATAGCGCAGGAGACCATCAAGGTGCTTTATCACTCTATGCCACGCGTAGGGCAGCTTATATCCAGGATAGAGAAGGATCAAGTCTTTATTGAGCTCATTACTCTGCAGCTATGTAACTCTGAAATAAATCATTCAATTTATCTCAAATTTTAATCAAATTCTATTCTGTACATAATCTTTCTATCCACCAATTTTTGCCTCCATTAGACAACTCGTTCTTGGTGCGTCGTTTTTTTTTTTTTTGTTGTTGTTGTTGTGTGTGTGTGTGTTTTTTTTTTTTTTTTTTTTTTGTTATAGAGTATAGAAGGCGATTTTTTCCTTGCAAAATATTTCCATTTTCCTTTCTATACATGCTGTTAGACTATTTTCTGTTTGTTTGTTACTATTTATTCATAAATTAAATTTAAATATTCTAATAAAATAGTATGGTGGAAAAGAAACCCCATTCTTAGAAATTAGGTTCTCCCAGGGGGGATTCAACCTACGAACTTTTTATTAGATGTCTAACGTTCACTGCGCGCTGCAGGCACACAGTGAAAATTTTTCCTTTCTATATATGCTGTTGGACTAGTGTTTTTGCAATGCGCCTCCCGTTCACACGTCATCCGAAATCAAGAACATCACTAAAATCATGCTTCTAAATAAAGGCGCTCTTTTTTTCGAAAGGTAAAATGAATAACAAAATGGAACCCATCAAACAATTTGTTGATAAAATATGCAATAAAAAGAAAAATATCAGATTATTTTCCTAAAAATCAATAACTGTTTTTATTTCCAAAATATTTTAACATTTTCCATTAAATTTCATTAAATTCTAGTGAATGTTTTTGCTTCATTGATTTTTAGAATACATGCATATATACATATGTATGTAAATAAAATGTACTCTAATACACTGGTGTGCAAAAATTAAGGACGAAGTCGAAAAATTAGCATATCAGTTGAACGAAGAGGCAGAGCGGACAGAAAGACCAATCAGGAGATTAAGTGAGGTGATGTACTGTAGCACATGCGCAGATATGCAGGTAGACGTAATGGGGGAGTGTCTGAGTAGTAAAGCTTGTTGTCGGTGTAAGATTAGTATTTCTGGCAAAGAGATTGCACACCGTATAGCAGTTAAAATCACACCGAGTTGCTGCCTCAGCGAGAAATGGCGAATAATCAATCTGTTAGACGACATCTGGATGATTTTACCCGAGGTCGAATCATTGGGAAGTTGGAGGAAGGTCGCAGTGAGACAAGTGCGGCTGCAGAGTTCGGAATTGCTCACAGCATCGTTTCACGACTTTGGAGACAATTTCAAACTACAGGAACAGCTATCCGGGGGTTCAGTAGTGGTCGTCCACGAGGAACTACACCCGCAGATGACCGGTATATTGCCTTACAGGCCAGAAGAAACAGGCGGCAGACAGCGGGAGAAATCGCTAGACACACGACACAGGCGACTGGACGACCGATATCGCGTTTTACTGTGGCCAGAAGACTGCACGGTGGTGGTCTGTTTGCACGACGCCCTGTACGGTGTGTACCTCTAACGCCTGCCCATCGGAGAAGGCGTTCTCTGTGGTGCCGGGAACACCGGAATTGGAGAGACAATGAATGGGGACGAGTACTCTTTACAGATGAGAGCAGATTCAGTCTGAGTAGCGATTCTCATCGCATACTCATCTGGAGAGAGAGGGGAAGCCGCAATCATCCCTCGAACATCATTGAAAGGGACAGGTATGGAGGTGGCGGTGTTCTCGTTTGGGGAGGCATCATGATTGGTAGTCATACAGATCTTCACATCTTCGACGCAGGTTCAGTCAACGGGAAACGTTATTGTAACGATATTCTTCTTCCATATGTGCGTCTTTTTAGAGGCGCTATGGGTCCGCAGTTCCTTTTCATGGACGACAATGCACCATGTCATCGCACAGTAGCTGCCGAACAGCTCTTAGAGAGTGAGGATATTGAACGTATGGATTGGCCGGCACGATCTCCGGATCTCAATCCCATCGAGCATGTATGGAATTTTCTAGGCAGACGCTTGGCAGCTCGTACCTTACCACCAGTAACGATTCCGGAGCTTCGATTGGTGCTGCAAGACGATGGGCAGCAATGCCTCAACAACTCATTGACACCCTCATTCTCAGCATGGGCAGACGCTGTGAAACCTGCCTAGCAGTCAGGGTAGATCATATCCCCTACTAAAGACCGGATATTTCTTGCTGGACACCCATCACAGGGATGTTTCGGCCTTCAGTCGCATTGCGCTCCATGCTACTTTTTCAATAAAGCTTCTTTTTTTATCCCTCTGATTTCTCTTTTAGTAAGTGTTGCTTACATTACTCATGTCCTTACGTATTGGGGATCTTACGGTATTAAATGTGTTGATTTGGAATGCTTTTGTACAAAGTTATATTGAAAAAACCGTCTCGTCCTTAATTTTTGCACACCAGTGTATATAAACTTAATTTTGTTAAATATATAGGTTTTTTTCTAATATCCTTCAACGCGAAATTCTTTTAACACGGAAAATTATTTCAGTCCCCTCAGTTTCGTGTTAAGCGGTTTTCACTGTATATTGAAAACGAAGCATTAACAGTATCATAGGAACTGATTGTTTTATTGTAAGAGAGAGAGAAATACAGCTGAAAGAGAAAAAAAAGGTCATCGATAATTTCTTTTGGTTCTCCTCTGGTTCTGATGCATATTGTTATCCGGTGGACATTGACCCATTGAATTTGTGGATTTCTTTCTAAAAGATTACTTGTCTTGTTGTTTCAAATACCCCTTAGCAGGAAAGCCTACAACAAGTTCATTTGACCTTCCCGCATAAAAATGTCTCAAACCAGGTCTTGATCTCCAAACAGCTATCCAGAGCAGGGACAGGCAAAGAAAGACTTTACCCCCTGCATAAAGGTCATATAGCGCAGGTGACAGCATCTAATGCGTGCCAAGGCTGTCTGAAGAGCCCTGGATCTCCTGCAATGTAGCGATATGCTAGGACTCTTAACTGCGTACCAGTGATGAACAGGAAGTTTCGTTACATCAGATTCATTTTAGCATTGTGTAGGGAAAGAGTTTCAGAAAGACAGAGGAACTAAGGTTAGAGGGATCACAACCCCTATCAGCTAGCTCATCAGCGGCCTCATTCTCAGATACATCCGCATGCGATGATATATACTGGACACACACTTGTTTCCTCTGACCAAGCCTAGCCAATTTGGAAATAATATCTACACCAGTACTGTCCATAATTATTTGTCTTTTATACACCATTTGGATAATTAGATTGGCAGATCCAGTAATGGTCGGAGATGCTGACTTATCAGAAACCAAGTTTGATAAATATTGGGGAAAATATCTCGATTGTGATGGCTTGGCAAATATTGGAAAAGCTCAAAGACCAGCAGTAGAAAGGCATGCTGTGTTTGTTATGTGTTATCCTGTTTTCGTGAAAAGAAGGAAAACACTACGGGGCTTAGATTCTCTTGTAGACGTACCTCGAGTTATAAGGGTAACATGGACAATAGACAAAGGGGCCTGGCTTTCAAATGAAATGGTCTCAAATACCATGATTCTTGGTTCTCGGGTAGTGTAGTGTTTGTTAATCAAAAGAATATCCCCGGCAATCAGTTCTCGATATCTTCAGACACGACTTCTCCGGTCATCGGATTATGACTCATAGCTTCAAAAAGATTTGACTCCAGACCTAGAGAAGTCAAACTCGCCCCCGAACGTAAGCGTGCTTGGTGCTCTGTAACGTTACAATGGCCTCCATGTCCCCAACCACTGCTCACTGACTCGCCTATCAATGATAGTTGTAGTCACAGGTGTCCCAGTTACACGTCGGATCGTTGATTAGAACACATCAGGTTCTGAGAGAACCGTTCGGGTCATGGTCATGATCTAGTGCTATTTCATCGTTTTTGGTCTACCATTACCTTCCTGACGCTCTGTACAATCACAGCTCTTCCCCCGTTTCTGCCAATGTGATCAGATAATATTATAGCTCCGATTCCAATGTTGAAGGATTTTGCGATTTGGTCTTTAAGTCAAATTTCACTTTTTTTCTTAAATGGTGACTCTACTTATACTCTTCATAAATCCGTCTGTGAGGCAATGGTACAGTCCACGTGCACCAACGGAGCTATATTCGCAAGGGAGCCTATGCCTTAGCTTCAGAATCTTTTCTACTATATACAAGTCGCCACGGTAACCTAGCGGTCAGGTTAAGTACTCGCGGCGGGTTTGCCATTAGTTCGAACTAGTACCTCTGAAGAGCGCAGAGGGTTCGATGCACATTAAATATGTTGAAGCTCAAACATCCTCACGTTGGTGTGGTGTGGAAGTTAGGAGAGGATGGGCACCCTCTCAGGTATCATCTTCATCACTTTACCATGGTTCAAAATAGCAAGTCCAGTTGCCAAAATCCCTCGAATAGCTGAATAGTGCGACGTTATTATTCACTCACTCACTCTGCTTTATACAATATCCTAAGACTTGGTTGCAATGCACTGGAGCTCCAGTTAGTCAGTCATTGGCAACGAAAAGTTATGAATTTGCAAATTCTGTAATAATATGTGAGGGTTCACAATTTCGTTCCACATTCGCGGATATTCTTAATCTTATATTATATATATATATATGGGCACCAGTGTGTGTGTGTGTGTGTGTGTGATTCGGAGATAAAATCCAAGGCTAGGCAAGTTCGACTCAGCCTTTCATCCCTTCAAGGGGTGTATAAATAAGAACAAACCTTGCTTGGGAATTAAACAATTAAACATTGGGGTTTCGAGTCAGACTGACCACCTGACTGGAACATCTGCTCATGCACCTCAGTGCCTAAGGTTACTTAAACTGAGATGAGCACAGTAGGACCTTGGTCCTTATGAGCTGTTGAAACACTGAGTTTATATATATATATATATATATATAGTATAATAAATTGAAAAAATAACAAGACGAAACTATCAACTAACAAAGCCAGAAGATAGAAACCAAATTTTAAGACAAATAACTATGAAAAAAATGGTGGAAATGTATATTGAACAAGATTAAAAGAAACGTATGTATAGTAGGAAACAGAGTTAGAACTTTAAAATGGAAGTCCAGCATAGTTAAAGTAGGATATCCAGTTTAACCTGAAGATGTATTAGCATGTGCCTTCTGACAATCGCAAAGGAGCACCGGAGAAATCTGTCCTCCCAAAAAACCACATTTGCATAAACCTAAACGAAAGAGGCTCACCCGTACAACTTGAACAAGTGCTACTGGCAGGAAATACTAAAAGACGCTACAACGTTTACAACGTTCAGGTAAAAGGGAAACCAACGCTCCTAGAAAACGGATATGGATGGATGATGCATGTCTTTCATGCAATGAAATGAACAAGCTACAGAAAACCCATTAATGGGTGTTGAGAAATTCTACAAGTCAAAAAGTTCAACAAGTTCACAAGTTCACTGATCAATTAATGTTAAATGCGGAGTTTTCAATGGCAGCGTAAATGGCCTTGTGTATTTAACGAGGGTACGTTAACTGGAACACGATACTTGGAAGTTCTACATGACTTAATTTTAGTGGGGTTGGTTGGTTTAAATTTTTTGGCATTGAGTATTCTTGGAACGTACTGTTGAGCATATGACACATGTTCACAAATAATTCAATTATTATATTTTCCTATGCAGGAAATTTACACTTTGTCGAAATAAATTAAATGCTTTACAGATTGTGGAGGTTGGGAATGATACTGTTAATTTTTATAATAATGTTTGTGAAACTCAAAACACTCCCATGCGACACCTCTACTTCCATAAAACAAACAGGAGATAAGGTCTGTCCAACACTCAAAAATATGTATTTTCTAAAAAAGTTGAATAAAATTGGCACATTATCCCTTAAGTAAAAAACGAAATCATCTCTGAAGAATGCCATATCACCGTGTTGGATCGTATGTCTTTTCAATAACGAAACAAATATACACTAAGTGCTTAATTTGTACAAAGGTATTTCTTATACATGTTTCTAAGGCAATTAAATTCATAACAATAGATCTGTGGCGTTGAAAAAGCCACTCTAAATAATTGAAAAACATTATTTTTTTTCATAAGCATGCACGTAAATCTATTCCATACTATTTTCATACACACAACTCGTCGAGTGAGAGGTATGTTAACGTCGCACTATAAAGAAACATTAGAGTATTGGTGCGGACCTCATAATTTATAACCTCAGTCAAGAGACGTTTGTCACAGAGAACTTCAGTCAAGATCTCATAGTTTTGAACCTTGGTCAAGTGACAAGGACGACACCTGAACTGGCATCTCCCACTCTTAACTATCACACCACACCAACGTGAAGACATTGAACCTCGACAAATTTAACGTGAGTCTCTCTCTCTTTATCTTTAATTTCTGCAATAAGTTCTGTACTATTTTTAAGAATGGCTGAAATTTTTAGATTATTTATTGTATCTTGTAACATTTCATGTAGAATTTTGCCTGATTTGCTGATATATGTATTAAAACCATTAGTAACTGTTCTAAACTTTACTGGGTCTTTATGAAATTAAGGAGTAAGAAATACATGTGGAAATTTAAAATTATTATTAATTTGTATTTTTAATTGTTTATGAAAAGCCAAAAAATTCGATTATTTATTTCTCTTATATATATATATATATATATATATATATATATATATATATATATATATATATATATATTCAATTTTTCAATCGTTAATAAAATATTTCTATTCATCCTTTCAAAGTAGGAATTGACTTTAATTTTTTTTATATTACTTGTTTATTCATTGAAAACGTCTCACATAATAACGCTTATAATTCATTTCTTGGTTTTGTCACTTCAAAAAAGTAATTTTAAAAAGCTAAGACCTCAAACGTTTTATTATATTAAAAAAACAATATTTTTTCCAAAATTCAAGTTCTTAACGCAATCGAATATCTTAATATACAAGATAGGACTAAGTTATTTTCTAGAAGATGAATAATATTGAAGTATATCTAATTATTTCTCAAGTAAATTATCTGAGATATCGCAATAATATGTTATTCACAATAAGGATTTCATTAATATTATTTAAGATGTAGAATTGAAACTAATTTCGCAGCTAGTAAGTCAATAAATAGTCAAATTTTGCCAATATTTTTAGAAATCTTATCACAATACCCATCAAAATCATTGACATTTTTATATGAAAATCACATGTGTAGAATCATGTCTAGATATCAAAAATAAAATATGGTTCTAAAAATAAAAAGAATGCGAAATTTTGTTTTCTTTAGACATTGCAAAATAAAGAAAAAATTCAAATTTATTCTGCATGGCAACTGATAAATCATTTCTTTCATTTGAATGTAATAAAAATATCTTACATTGGTATCCTATACCTAAACCTCAGAGATATGCGAGATTCCATTTCCGCATAGATTTTAAATTTTTCTTTCTTTAACTCTCGAGGGAATTTCGGGACGAAGGGGTTTGAATTTTTATAGAGGAAGTATGCACCTCCGATTTCATTTCTCAATGATTGGTTCCTGGACATCTACCATAAAATTTCGAATATCAGTATATTATTGCTACTGCTATTCGAATTCGTTCTATTTTTATCGTGCTTCCTATTCGATCGGCTTCTGAATCTACATATAATTTTGATGCTTATTAAACTTTGCAATAAAAAAAAATGGCAGTCATAGAGACTGCCGACAGAAGTGAAAACTTAGAACTTTTAGAATTAAAATTTGAAATTTCATGTTTGAATTAAAATTATCAATTTCAATCTGGTCTTCACATCTATTGACACTCCGAGAAAAAATTATACGCATGTTTATATGGTTTTTTTTATTATTAAAATATATTACTACAAGATCATGACAAAATATAAATACAATCCAATTGAAATAACAATTTATTTACAATCATATTATTTATTGATAGTATTTTTTTACTTAAATTTCAATGTACTTGATTTTTAGCATTATTTAATTTTTTGCATCATTGTCATCATTAATTTCAAAAATACTTAGACTTTTTGTACTTTCAATTATTTCATTTTGTTCTAAAAAAAGATACAATAGACTTATGGTAACTAAAGTAAGAAAGGAAAAAGTTTGATTCAAGTTTATCTATGTATCGCGTAAAAACCGCATCGATCGTTGTTTTATATTTTGTAGTACTGAGTTTTCGATTATTAGACATATTTAAATTAAGTGTTTTATTTAGAAATCAATTAGTGGTAGATTTTTATCATCTGCAAAGTTAATATTGAAGTCTCCACTTAAAATCATCGGTACATTATCATATATATTTTTCGCCAAATCTTTTTTCGAGTATTTCAGAACCATCTTTTGTATAAATTACCAATTTTTCGAATAAAAATTGTTGAATCTGTCTCATAGATTTTCCAGGTGAGATATAAACGGCAACCATCAATATGTATTGCCCATTCTCGGAATCGTAACGAGCAACGCATATTTCGCCCAATCAGAAACATTAACACCAATGCTTCTAGTGAATTTAGTATGTATGTCCATATGTGAAGTCATGAAGTGTGACGCATCTTGAGAATTCTGATAAATAACTACGCCTGCTGCTGGAACTTTCGGTCTTTAATAACTTACAACAAAGTTGAAATTCGGAATATCAAGTGGATTTTCGTTTTTCATACGAATTTCTGAGAAAAGCAGAACATTTGACTTTCTTACGATAGCATCATTTTTTAGGTCAGCTGCATGCGCATGCAAACTTTAACAATTGAATGAAAATATTGATAATCCTTTCTTGTTGGAGATGAATTCTAGAAAAATTTTGGTTAACGTTTGTAGTGTATTGTTTTGTAAACTTTTCAATTCTAACGTTAGATCTTCTCGATGACTTGTTGATCTTTTATGATGTTTATTTGCATTTATAACCATATTTTAAACTTCAACACATTAATCTTGAATTATTATTAGGTTTTATAAAAATTTTTAATTTCAAAATTCATGATAAAAATATGATTGAATAACTAGAAATCTGTTTTACCACAGTAGTAAGAAAGCGTCTAAGCCACTGTGAAATACTAACCCGGATTGCGGGATGCATTGCAGAGGTTAAATATTAGAAAATAAATAATGCAAATTTTAAAACGCCAGAATAAATACGAAGATTTAAAATAATTTTAAATAATATAAAAATATCGAACTTTAAAATAAATACGAGTTTTTTTTAAATAATTTTCTGTAATAAATTTTTTATCTGAAAAAAATTAGTACATTTATTTAGTACTCACTATTGTACCGCACAATGATTCTTCAATTAAACGACTCAAATAATGATCAAACAAAAACACTATTTCAACAATGCACAGAAAAACACATTGAACTTTTCACCAAATCCATTCAATTTCACTTATAAGATATACACAGCACTATACGTCAGCTGTATAGCTACAGATACACTGCTATAAGCATGTCGGTGACACGAACGCACGAGATATCACCCATCCAAAAAGTTTCTAAGGCGAACAGCACACTGCGCATGCGCAAGTCAGAGCATGTCGGTGAAGCGAACCCAGAAGATTAAAAAGTGCCCAACGCCGCTAAAGAAGTTTTCATTTCAAAAATATTGCTGTTGTTATACCTCAGTTATTATTTATAGTTATTTTAATTATTTGATTTTTGATGTATAACATCTTTCCTCTCGTTTGCTGGATATTTGTAGGAGTAATTTCGCGAAAAGGGACGGAAATGTGTAGCAGGAAGTCGGGGAAGCGCGCTATTTGATTTGACCATTCATCGCGTTTGGTGGTGTCTCTTCGCTACCCTCGCATCGGAGTGCAAATCTAGTAGCTAGCTCTCGTTTTTTTTTTTTTTTTAACTGTAAATCCACTTGACACATACCAGAAAGTCTTATTATACTTCACCCAGGATAAAATTGCGATTCTTACGCTCAATTGTCAAAGTCTCAGAGCAAGTTGTATATGAAATCAGAGGTTATATTTATGTGTATAAACTACATTTTAATAATTATATTTATTGTTAGCGCCTGACAAAGTTTATCGTTTTTTAAAAAAACACGAGTAAGTAATGTGGGATTATATTCAAATAAATATTTTAGTGTGTATCTTTTCCATACTTTGAGGTTAATAGTGGTACTGTTATGGACGCTGTTTTTCAGCGGTTTTTAAGTACTTTGAAATCACAAGTATATGTGTCATATTTTAGTTATCATAAGTCTATTGTGTCTCCGCTATTCCCCAAATTGAACAGGAATAATTATTTTTAATAAAAAATTACATTACTCCTTGTGTTAATTAATTAAAATTTTCATTAAAGATATAATTTTTCCGGTAGAAAGTTATTTCCAATCATACCCAATTAATTTTTTCAGGATTTAAGATACTATTGCGTATTTACTACGATAATATGTCAGATGTTACACATCATATGCGACTACTGCAAGGCTCGTTTCTTTTTTTCATGGATTTATAAAAAAAATGTCAAAGGGGAACGACATTTAATTAAATTAAATGGGAAAAGAAGATTAAATTGTGAAAATCCATTTAACTACATGCCATGGTAGCCTAGGGGTCATGGTCACGAAATCGTGGCCGGTGTCTCACGGGTTTGAGTCCTGGTGCCTCTGAAGACCCGTCATATAAAGGGGGACTGATCTGTTGAGCTCAGAGTCCTTCTATCAGGGCAGTGTCGTAGTTTGGAGAGAGGGGTTCCTGTTCAGAAGCTCTAAGTGTCGTTGGAACATTTTCCCGTTGACGTTGTGGGCAATCTGTTGATAAGATGACGGGTCTGGATGACCCGTGTGGCATTGCCGTTTGAATCCCTATTCGTAATTTGTTGGAAATGTGTTAGACTTTCCATGGAATTAAAATGCATCATCAACCAGTAGCATTAGACTGTGCTGCTATCTAGTATATAATTCTTGGGTCACCACTTCGGCTGTAAGCTGTTGACTTTGGCAGGTGTGTTTATTTGAACCCCCAACCTACCGGTTTACAGCTACTCCGTCCATGACATAGACGATTGGAATGAAAAGGAATCTCAATTTGGGCCAGTCGTTAAGCGCTTTTTATTCGTGTCCTTTTGTTGTTTGCCACTTGTGGAAGTACGGGTCCTTGTGCAAGCACTTGAATATCTTAATTTATTCTTATCTACACAGCAATGACAACGCATCTTACTCATCAACTTCAAAGTCTATACATACCTTATAAGGATATTAATAACACGTACTTCATTGCTCTTCAAACTTTCAATATTATCGACCCAATATTCAATCATAATTTTCATCGCCTTCCCCTTCTCACCATCCAACAATAATGCATTGAATTCAATATTACTATACTTTGACGCTAAGGCTACAATATGACTTTAACCTCTAAAGTACCACCGGCGTATATAAACGTCTCGCTTACCCAGAATCTTAATTGCCTCGGGCGTATATATACTTCTTTCCTAGCAGGTTCAGCGTGTGCCCAAACATAGGGTGTCCGCACATAATTTTATCAACCAAGCACAATTTTTTACGAATTTCCAAAAATAATTCTTATAAGTCGAATAAACATGCTGAATTTTAAATAGTTTTTGAAGAATCAAAATAAGCCCCAATTTCCTGATACCACAGCATAGTTTAAAAAAAAAAGAATGTTAGTGCACAGTGTGTTGGTCCTTTATCTATTAATGTCTACTCTGTACACACTTCCTTCATTTCATAGCAAAATTCGTTTCAGAGCCAGCCATACTGCAGTAGAAAAGGTTTTTTTTGCTTATCAGCTGCACTGGCGGTGCACGGGGATCGTTGCTTACCAATGTCGTCTAAAAATGATTTTGCGAAAGTTTCTTTACAAAAATATCTAACATGGTTAATATTACCTAAGACATAGAAATGTTTAAATTCATTATGCATTTGGAAAAATTAAAAGTTTTCAATCAAATCATAGTCTTACAATAAAAATACACTCATGTCCATAAATTAAGAAAAAGGAATCTCAGGCAAAGAAAGAGACAGAAGCAAAACAAATTTGACTTATTTTTGTTTTGCTTCTGTTTCTTTCTTTGCCTGAACTTCATTATCCTTAATTTATGGATATGAGTGTATTTTTATTGTAAGACTATTTATTAAACAAAAGGTAAAGAGCAAAAAAGATGCTATATGTTTGACATAATTAATAAAAATTGCGATTTTTACTTCCTGGATCAAATTTCAAAAAATAACCTATTTACAAAAAACAGTGTAACATGGTTAGAATGATGAATTATACGGATTATGTCTCCCGGACGATGCAATACAGGCCTTACAACGCCTACGCATGCGAGTATCAAATTATCAATCTGATCTCGGGGAATATTACACCACTCATCTAGCAATGCCCTCCGAAGTTCCAGTAGACAGGTGGGAGGGGTTGGCGGGCTGCAATCTGTCGGCCAAGCATATCCCACACATGCTCTATTGGATTCAAGTCCGGTGAGTATGCAGGCCAATCCATACGGGTGATATCCTCCGATTAAAGGCATTCGTCTACAATGTATGCACGGTGAGGACGGGCGTTGTCATCCATAAACAGAAATTCAGCACCCATGGCACCCCGAAACAAACGTACATGTTGATCCAGAATGACATCCCGATAGATGTGGCCTGTCATCGTACACTCTGAACATGCAGGTCAGTTCTGGAACCAAGAATAATTCCTCCCCAAACGAGCCCTCCTGCACCACCATAACGGTGTCGTTTAATGGTGTTCTCTTGGTGGTAAAGGGTACCTGGCGCTCTCCATATGAAAGTCCGGCAAGAATCAGACTGCAAACTAAACCTGGACTCGTCGGAAAACATCACACAAGACCACTGTTGCGGTGTCCCCAATGCATGCTCTCTACTCCAGGATAATCGCAGGCGACAGTGAGTTGCGGTAAGAGGAACACATCTGACAGGCCTACGAGCCTATAGACCAATGTGCCCTAAGCGTCTGTACACGGTCTGCCTTGAAACTGTCGTACCGGTAGCTGAAGAGAGCTGACGAGACAGGTCTGATGTAGTGCTCCATCTGTTTCTTTTGGCAG
The DNA here is from genome assembly GCA_019973975.1 of Trichonephila clavata. NCBI lineage: Eukaryota > Metazoa > Arthropoda > Arachnida > Araneae > Nephilidae > Trichonephila > Trichonephila clavata. Next base: position 9,515 of record BMAO01026369.1, on the reverse strand, counting down.
TAACTGCCAAATACCGGTCCTCATTCGGCGTTGTAACTCGGGGGCGACTTGTTCTGTAATATCTACTCACATTACCATCATCTTGGAATCGTTGCTAAAACCTGGAGATGACACTCTGGGTGATTCCAAGTTCCTCGGATACTTCCAGCTGGGTACGTTCACATTCCAGTCGTCCGATAATTCTACCACGTAAAAAATCATCCAAATGCTTCCTTTATGCCATAAATATGCGGTTATTGCACTGAAAGGCTTTTAAAGCGCTTGTGAACAATTTTACTTCTTTGCCACCATTCCTTATATACCCCTCTCTTACATCTCGTCATTGTGACGTACTATCCGCGCCATCTGGTGGTTTCCTGTAATTTGCATATTCTTCTTCAAGATGTGTGTGATAATTCTACAGGTAAAATTTTTATTTTAGAGTTCAATTTCTGTGTGATTCTGAATTACCCTTAATTTATGGACATGAGAGTAAAATAGAGGAAAGAAGTAATTTTTGTTCCTATTTGCATTTTTATTACTGTTCTACTTTTTATACGGGTAGATGAGTTTATAACGCCAATATTCAGGATTAGTCAAAATAGGAAAAATTCCTAGAGGGGCAGCACATTAGGTCTTTACACTCGGGCAGCTGACACCCTAGAATCGGTCCTGCCGAAATACGATCTTTTCTGCGCACTTCTATCCATAAAATTATTTCGAAGGCTTTGGAATGCAATAAAAAGACCTTGACAGTGTTTGCGTAGGATTTACTTGTTTCAGAGGACTTGTTTATTTATTCCCTTTCTTCCCCTCCCCCCCCAAAAAAAAACATCACATCCGCTCTCCTACGTGGAAAACGGCAGCATTGGGGAGCGAATCGCGTAACTTTTAATCGGCTGTTAAGGGATTAATTATAAACCATACAAATTATCAAGATAAGTGTTAATTTTTGTACATAATTTTATTTATTTCAAGTGGTAATTATTAAATTTTTTCATAGTTTAGTATTGCTAAGATAATTATAAAATACACTGTGCAGTACTAATACATTTATCAGTGTAAATGTGTATTTTATTTTTAATCTTTTGCTTTCGAGTTTTCAATATGCTCGTGCCTCCCTCGTAGAGTTATCATGCCCCCTAAGGGGGGAGCGCACCCCACAGTTTGAGAAATGCTGACCTACTTCAGTCAGTTCTTAAGTGACCACATGTAAACCCCTAACTCAGTTAAAACTAACACTTAGATCCGTAATATCAGCAGAACCAGGAAAGCCATTATGATAGGTCTTTTAATTTCTCTACAGATATCCATAAACATATTATCATGTGCCAGATAATGTGCCAAATCTTAATATATTACACGCAACCAAATGTTGTTGTTGGGACCAATATTCAAAATAATTGTACAGCTGTGTGTGTGTGTGTGTGTGTGTGTGTGTGTGTGTGTGTGTGTGTGTGTGTGTGTGTGTGTGTGTGTGTGTGTGTGTGTGTGTGTGTGTGTGTGTGTGTGTGTGTGTGTGCGTGCGTGCGAAGAGCATCTCCTAATATGTGAAGTTTCAAATTATAAGAAAACCTTTACTTGGCTCCAAGCTCTCCAAGCACTCTCAATTCAGGCACTCTCCAAGCACTCTTTTCACTCTCAATTCAGTAAACATTTTCTTTACGCAATCGTCTTTGATTCTTTTCAAAAGCACATGAGGAACAATAACATGAAATACTAATATAAACCAGTAATAAAATGTAAATAATTAATTAGGGTACCGTAAAATATGATTAAATGTAATAATCACTAACAAAATATAAATAGTTAGAGTTGCAAAATACAAGTCCAGGTAGAGTGTGTGTTAGAAATGCCATTTTACTTTTGAATGTATTTAAATAGCGATGAAACTGAAAAGCACACAGCAAGCGTAATTAGTACAGAACTAGTAAAAACAACTATGTTGTTTGTTATAGTCATAATTTAAAACGTTATTCTTCCAATATGTGATTTTTTTTTCTTATCTTTTTCATAGAATTTTTAGTTATTCATTATATAGTAAGAAATATAATCATTCGGGCTGATGGGGAATTTAAATAGCCGACAGTTCAGTCAAAATATTTGAAATCCTTATAACATTTATAATTATCAGATCATTTCCAATTTTCACTCGCACTTATATAGAAGGCATGTGACAAATTACACAATTTAAACATAAAGATTTATATTTACATCGATTTTTGACCTTCGAATGGTGCTACGTACCTTTAAGGAACTGTGAATTAAAAGGAAGAATAAAAAGGAAAAATTGAAATTTATATACTTAATAACAAATCTATCATAATTGAAAGGAAAAGTTAAATAACGCATAAATTTAAATGACGTAAAATGAAGAAAAAGCAAGAAGCCAATCCTGCTAAAAAAATAATAAATAAACCATTGACGTACATTTATGTTCATAACTTAAGGATAATGAAAGTTCAGGCAAAGAAAGAGTCAGAAGCAAAACAAATGTGACTTATTTGCAAAGCTTTTTTATTAAACAAAATGTAAAGAGCAAAAAAGATGCTATATGTTTGATATCATTAATAAATTTGTGATGTTTGCTCGATGGAGCAAACTACTTTTTTATAAAAACCAATATTACATGCTTCGTATGAGGGTTAATACACAGTTGTCTCCCAGACGGTGCAATACAGTCCTTACAACGTCTAAGCATGCTGAGTAACAAATTATTCATCTGATCTATAGGGAATATTACATCACTCATCAAGCAATGCTCTCCATAAAAGTAAACCTTTTCTTAGTAGGTACTGCCATGCAAATTTTACTCCACTCCTCTTGAAGTGCATTCAGTGTTCTTGGATGCCATTTTCTTAAGGCTCATTTTAATAAACCTAAAGTTCATAAGTCCATTGCAGAAGTGTAGGGTGATTTTATATGTATTTCATCAAATGTGGTACACTTTATTGCTCTCTCTCTCTCTCTCTCTCTGTTCCTGATTCTTTTCTTTCTTTTTTTCTCTAAATAAGAGGCAGTGGACTTAAACGTGTGACCAGAGGCTTTATCCATATGAAGCTCACCTTTATCAATGTCCTTTCCACATAAAGTTGGAATTTCTTCTTCAAAAGTTGGTTCTAAAATATTCTGCTGATAGTAAAGTGAATTGATTTTGCCTTTACTTGAGACTTTTTTGATTTTTAATGTGCCGTTGTTAGAAAAATTCGCTTATTTCAGAGAATTTACTTACTTATGCCTTTTCTACCCCCTCCCTTCCCCAGTACACCACATACACTCACCTACGTCTTAAACGGTGGTTTTGGGGAACGAATCGAGTAATTTTCAATCTGCATTTAAGGGATTAATTATAAAACGTACAATTTATCGAGGTAACTGTGTTAATTTTTGTATATAATTTTAAATATGACAATCCCACACATGGGTTCACTGGTAATTATTTAACTTGTTCTTAACTTAGTACTGTTAAATTAATTATAAAAGACATTGCGCAAGACAGATATATTTTATACGAGTATTATATCAGTGAGAAAATGTGTATTTTATTTTTTATAACGTCAGAATATATTTTGTTTGTTTTCTTTAAGTAAATTTTTAATTTTTTTAAATGATCTTTTGTTTTTAACTTCCCAATATGCTCGCCCCCCAGGGGGGCGCACCCCACAGTTTGAGAAACGTTGCTCTAATACTGTACTATATTTTCGCTTAACTATAGGTTTTATACTTAAATATGTAAGTATACCTAAACAAATTGAAAATATATATTAATAGAAATATATATTAAATATCATTGAAAATATATAGTAAATATTTTTGAAAATATATATATATTAAATATTATTGAAAATATATATTTATATTATATATATTAGATATCCCATATACATTTAAAAATAAAATTAAGAATATTAGAATCTAGCGATATATTTCTATTGCTAATATTGGACATTCTACATAATTTCTGATTTTATATTTTCCATTTTAATTCTGTAAATAATGATTTTCAATAAATCCTAAGCAAATTCCTATCCAAATTTCTTCAAATTTGTTCAATAAGACAACTTATATGGTACAAATCCGTATCCGTAAAATAAGAACTAAAACAAATATTGACAGACAAGTATTCTATGCATGAAACTATTATTTCTAACAATCCTTATTTGAATTTAAGAAAACGGCATGATTTCTGATCTAATGTATCTGTCACAGTTAACGCTTGAAAGCCGTTAACTTGCAGTTTACCTAGATAATCTTCAGATTAACTGATTTGCTCCGTTAAAGTTCGGAATCAAGAGTTTTTCGTACTTTAACTAGGTAATCTTCACATTATCAGTTTCAGAATCATTCAAGTTCAAAAATGTTTTTCTCACATTTTCTTTCTGTTAGGAATTTTAATTGTACGTTAGCTCATCCCAGAATTATTCATCCTAAACATTTAGAAACAGAGTGTTAGTGGCAGTAAATGTAATCGATAAAAGACTCCATGAATTAATTTATAATAAATTTAATTGCGACGACCTGCATTTTCTGGATCAAAATCTTTAGATTGTACTAATGCATAAGCATAATTCTGTCATATGTTTCTCAAACTTATTTCCTTAGCTGTAATAATATGCTAAACCATTTGATTCTTTGTATTATAGTTTTTCAATTGATTGATGTTGAACTTATATTGCTGTATGAACTAATGTGAACTAATATGAACTAATTTGTTGTTTGCTTGATTGTATTAACGGGATTCTTTAGATATCAAAAATGAATATAAATAACATTGTCAATTTCTTTAATTGAAATAATATTTTAAACCGCTGATTCTTTATATTGTAGTTTTTAAGTTGACTGATGATTAATTGTATCAACTAATGTGTGTGTATTGATTGTTTTACTATTAACTTGATTCTTTTTTATGTCAAAACATAAATAGACTGCATTTAATTTAAGTGTACAGAAACGTCGTTGTTACTCCACCAAAGATCTTATTTTCCCTTTTACAAGTGTCTAATAAGTAATGATTAGATTAAGTAGGTAATTTGAGAAAATAAACAGTTTTTTTCGCACTTTAATGGATTAACTCAGTTAATTTTCTGATTACCTAGTTAATATGCAGGTAAACTAATTTCTACACTTTAGCGGTAACATATCTATTACATGTTACAACAAACAAAACAAAACAAAATGATTATCTACTCCCAATATATAAATTAGACAATATACTACCATAAGCTATGAAACTTTGTTTTTATTTCATGAAGGAAACTGAATATTTTTTTAATCAGAAATACATCGCCTTTCGAAATATGGTGAAGCTCATCCAACGTGGGAAAGAAACATATTCCATTTCCAATATAAATTCATATCAACATTCATACAAACATAAGACTGCACTAAATTTTGCATTTTCTGTATTAGATTTTCAGAATTTTCATTTCTGATACGTTGATTCCTGCTTCTCATTTCTCTTGAGACCAACACGGTGACCCTCATAAATATTAAAAAGATGCATTCCTGCCGCATCTGGTGGGATTCAATCCTCGGCATTTATTTTTAGATGAAATGTTTTTCTTAAGGAAATATGAAATTCACACCTATCTCTGTCAGTATATAAAGGTCAGTATTACCACTGTCATACTTCACAAGGATCTTCACCAGGGAAACTCAGGTAAGATTTCTTCCCTTGTTGATCTCCTGTTTTATAACTAGTCGCTCACACTCTGTGCTGGTGATCTCTCTTTAGATATCTAAGATTCTTACAAGAAGAAGTTATTTTAAATTACTTCAGAGATGTAATCTAACCCTTAGATTTTTTGTGAAAATTTCTTGAAGAATTTTATTCACAAAAATTGTATAAATTGTTTGCTATGGCATTTCTCATATAAGTTCTTTTTTAATTTTGAAAGAACTGCAGTATTTTTCAGTTATTTACCTAAAATTTTCTCCTTCGAACCTTCAATGAGGGTTTTATGGCGTATTTTTTAAATAGCTATGAAAGCTAATCCCTCTTGCAACTTAACTGTGTTCTGAATTTTGTAAAAGAAAATTCTGTATATTGTTAGCAATGAACTGCCCCACTTATTTGAGTTAGTTAATGCTAAGTTTTTGTTTATGTTTTATCATGCTTCGAGAAAATAATGTTAAAATATCTCAAACAAATTGTTTCTAAGAATAAAATTGTAAATATAATAAATTTCTATCATGAAGTAATATGCTACCATTTATTTCTTGTTTTAAATTACTTTTGCATCAATATATGAATTTTATTTCTCAAAATTTCTTTTTTTTTCCTTTTCTATTTAACTCAGAACAATTGTATATCTATACTGAAAATGCATGATAAGAAAGGTTTTTTTTTTGTAAAATGCTTTTTTTTTTTTTAAATTTTAAGGTTTTCCTACGGTTTAAGGTATTTGATTATACTTGCATGGTTTTTTTTTAAAAAATGGAGCTATGAGGATTTTTTGTGGTTCTAAGATTTGTTTAGTGCATTTTAAGAAAAATATGCTAAAATTAAGAAGAGAAAAAGAAATTATTATGACTAAAAAAAATGGGAAAAAATTGGGGAAAAGTTTACAAAGAATAATATAAACGGGGCCTATTCTGTACCAAAAGTTTATGAACAAATTTTCAATTTTTCAATTCTGATGTGTTTTTATGTTATTCATTTTTGAAATTACCTTCAGGATAAGAGATATTTTAATATTTGCAAAAACTAGAGCACTTTATCTTTGTTATTATATGAAATTGCTTAAGAAAACAGTGATTATATTCACATAAGTGACTGTAAATTTCGTAATAAAACAGTGATTGATAAATCTGAAGGTTAAAACACTTCTACTACTATGCAGAACGTACACAAAAAATTTCAGTTAATTAGTTCAAACTTTTTGAGCAATCACCGTCCCCCCCCCCCCCCCGTTTAAGCATTTTCAATAAAACACATTTCGAGTAAAACGCCTTTTAAATTATGACATCTTGCTTAAAGTAGTGTCATCTGCTTTTACTAAAATACTTGTAGTTTTTGTTGCAGTGAATGTAAAATAATAAACGGTATTTTTATATAGCAAATAAGATGGCCTATAAAATAAAACCATAAAAAAATTTGTCAGTTTTTGGCAAAATTCGCAATTTTAGGGTAGTCGGATACCTTAAGAGTTAATGTACAATATAACAAATATACAGGCCTATGTTGCGATACATACACACACACGTCATGCTTACCATAAAGTAAAATTACTGTTGTAATAACGAAATATTGTGTATAGACATTTAAATTAATATTTCCAAAACATTGTTTGACACACATTAAGCAATAGTTCAGTTTTCGAGCCAATGGTACAGTTTTTGCGATAATTGTTATACATAGTTATTATGCTTAAATATGTCTCTGTGTTGAATCAGTATATGAATAAATGATGAAAATTGTTCCGAATTTATTAGCTGTAACTTTCAATTTAGTATTTTGAACAACAATATTCTGTAAATTGTTTGTTAAAAATAGATTAAATTAATTTTTAATATTATTATATAATTCGCATATGAAAATTTTATGACTAAGAACAGGGGTATATATATATGTATATATATATATATACAATTAAATGTGAAGAAAGTATTGATAAAATATAACTATATTTTATATTACTATATATATATAATATATATATATATATATATATATAATTTGAAAAAGCAAATTTTATGAATCTTGAGGAATCTGATTCAAATTTTTTGTCATATATGGTGGGTGTATCGAGTTACTTATTATACTTTTGTGCATTTTAAATGGTTTCAATTCATTACTTAAAATTGTTTATTATATAATAATTTAATATTTACACAATATTAAATGTTTAACCGAAGCTGATAATTAAGTTTTTCAAGCATATTTAAGTTAAGCAAAAAATTTGATTAATGTTAAATTTTTAAAATATTCTATACGTATAAGTTCTTAAATTCAAAGTTATACTAAATCAAGTATTTAATTTGTCTCCTGTATAAAACTAAGTTCGAAATGTCTCAGAATTGTTTTAAATAGTTCATAATGTTGTAATCGAGAGATTCATCAATACATCAAGTAAAAAACACTCATTTTGCATAGCTTTATTTTCATTAAATTTTCTTATATATTTAGTATATTATTGTTGCATATTTTATTAATGGTTTGAAAAGTTTTCCCCTTAAATCAAATCTAACTTTTGTATCTTTCACAGTTCTTTCTCTTTGGGCTTGAGCATCATAATACCCAAGATGTCTTTCAAATGCTGCATCCTCTTTCTCCTTTTTTGCGTCCTCTCTTCTGTCCTCTTGGCTGAAGCTGGAACTATCCATAGTTCCTTGGGCACTGGAGAAACCAACAGAGGTTGGAAACCAGGTGGCAAAAGAGGCTTGGACTGCTTGCAATTGCAGTCGGAGGCTCTATACTCTATCCTGGAAGTAGTCAAGGTGAGTAATTTTAAAATTTTGATCAGAGTAAGTAATTTGTAGGTAATAGAAATTATTTACACTGAAATTTAATTCAAATTAGTGTCTTTAAGGTATATTTCAGAACATACATCGTGGGAAAATTACACACAGCGTTTTTTATATTTTCATTATTTTGATATAATTAGTTAAAAAGAGAGATGAAAGGTTTCAGCATAAAAAATAAAGTAGAGTGTTAATGTTAAATTTGGCTATATTTGTCACAAATTTAGTAAGTTTTAATAACATTTCGGATGACATCGACAGCATGTATTTTCGTATTATTGAAGTGACTATAATAATCGATAAGAACTGAATTAAAATTGTGCACATAGTTAATTTACACGCATTCATAATTAATGAACTTCCTCATGAGATTTCCAATAACTGAGTTTTACTTTTTGAGAAATGTGATTATTTAGGTACTTCAAACTTTCCTTTGACGTTTTCCTTTTAATTTTCGCTTTTCCTAATTTTCAAAGTAAATTTATCATCAGCGCTATTGCGCGAGATTAAATATCTCTTTAACGAAATTCTTATCGAACATTTTAATAAAATTTTTGTAAGAACTTTACAAAGTTGTTGGGGGATTTGAAAAATAAAAATTGTGAAGAAATAAAATTTTGTCTTTGAATTTTATATCGGTGAAAAAGAAATTTTAAAAAATTTCCTTATTCCATTGCCATGAGGAAAAATGTTGATCTAAGTTTTATGTAGAAAAAAAGAAACACGAGCTCATTGAGTAATTTAATAATTCATGATTATTGACATTTGTTGGAAAATGAAAAAAACTTATAAGACTCAAAATAACTATTTCAAATTTGTTTATTTTCTTTTATGCATTAGTCAATTCAATTATAAATTTTATATTTGTTTTTCTTTACTACTAATACATTATTTAGATTTAATCCGATTGTTATCAAATATTTTTTACGAGTTTAAACTATAGAAAATATTTATAGAATATTTTTAGTCATGAGGTAGCCTTTTTATTCATGTTTATTTAATTTTAAAAACTAGTTTTATTTCTAAGGAAGAACTAAACACAATAATAAATATATTGTTTTTTATAAATACTT